>JALPQD010000168.1:1833196-1998196 GCA_023101885.1 Typhlomys cinereus
AAAATCAGTATTTCCAATTAACAGCTAATGCAGAAAGCACTTATATTGTTAGTAAATACATCATTTTCCTTATCTTTTAAAGTTCTACAAAGTAATTCATCATTTAATTTCAGTAATATTTTATAATAAATATAATAATAAACAGTCTATATGAGACTCATAGTTTTAAAAGTACAAGAATATAACATTATTAATATAATCTGCCTGATTATGGATTCTTAAGAAAGTTTTCCTCAACTCACTAAAATATAACATAATTTTTAAAAGTAGAAGCATGGCCCAATTAATTTCTCAATTAATCCATTTGTTCTACAAAGCTTTGATTTTTTTTGTCTAAAGAAATTTATGTAGGACAGTGAGAAAGGAAAGTTCTGCACTGAAGATGGGTAATTATTTTGTTCACTAATTCTTCTAAATATAAAGCTTTATTAATAATAGGAAAATTAAAAATTATCATTAGCATAGTTATCTTCTATGAAACCAAACTAGCCTTTGGCTGGATTATTAGAAGAGCATTATTTCAATGCCTGCTCACAATAAATCTTAATTTGACTAAAAGTCAAATATAATTAATATAATGCTATACTAATTTTCATGAAGAATATAATTACCTATTCTCAAAAAACTAGGTATCACATAAAATAAGTGAATTGCTACTTCTTTCAACTTCTATCAATTTCTGTCATGGTTTGAATGTAAGTTGTCCCCCATAGGCACATGTGTTTGAATCCTTAGTTGTTTTTTTTGTGGGGGGGAAGGTCATGGTGCCTTTAGCAGGTTGAACCTTGATGGAAGAAGGCATATTATATCTGTGGTGGGACTTGAAGTTAGTTATTCCTACTGTATTTCTGCTAGTTAGTCTGCTCTTACGATTTGCTGTTTGAGGTCTTTCAATCTCCATGATGTCTACAGTGACCTGAGCTGCCTCCAGCTTCTGCCAGTCAGACCTGACTTTCTCACCATAAAGAAACTGTAAGTTGAATAAGTCTCTGTTCTCCCCTTAGGTTGCTTGAGTCTGGGTGGTATCTCATAGCAGCAGAAAAAGTAATTGATAGAACTTCTAAAGTGAATATGACTAATTAATGAAAAAGAGGAAAAATAAGTAAAAGATGACAAAATTTTGAAAACACTGTTCTTCATGTATAATTACATTGGAGTGATAGAACATTGTCCAATTTGCAGATTCAGATTTTGATGATTAACTTTGATTGACAAGTGCCTGAATTTGGAATCAGGAGATACACCTCTAGGAATGTCTATGAGCATGTTTCAGAGAAAGAGTTGAGCATAGTTCCTTGACTTCCAATACAGCTTTTCTTAGGTATTCTATAAGAGAATTTGTAGTACAAACTACTAAATTTCCATGGTGAATTTGTTAGATTATATAAATCTACTTTACATTTGCATATGACATGGAATTTACACTTACTTTCATGTTGAGGATATAAATCTAACAATTAATAAACTTATGTTCTTCTTAATTCTTAATCAGTGAAGAATGAATCATTTAAATAAGCATTTTATAAGAGTAAAACAATGTTTGAAGAAAGTAATGTTTTACTCATTTAATATTTTATTTGAAGATAACAGCATAAGATTCTGTGAACTTTTCATATGTGATAACCAAGGATTAGTGCTTAAAAGAAACTCTCCATTGTCAATGCTTTCAAAGGTTACAAGACAAAAGGTCAATCACATAACACAAGTGGGCCACTAATAGTAAACACTGAAATTTCAATTTGTTTTTGTACAATGATAACACATTTTGAAAATTTACTGTTTAGTTTTATTAATGTTTAAAAATCTAAAGAGATAAGATTTCAGAATTTCAATGAGATTCACTTTTCCTATTAATCAATGAGATTAATATTTTCCTAGCCTCTAAAAACCACTCTGAAGTTGTTTTCAAAGTTATTTTATTATCCTAAATGGGACAGAATTATATTCACTTGTCATGATTCTGAGATTCTTCTGGATGCTTAAGACTTACAAACTTTGGCTTACTAAGAGTACCCGCATTTGCTAAATAGTTAACGATCAATTTTTTATAGAGTTAATACCATATTTGGATCTCTTAAGATAGTTTCGGTGATTGTCACCACTGATTTTTAACTTAATGGGAGATACACTTTAGTGCATGCTTTAAAGGAATTCTGGGTTGGCAGATCAAAGGCATGAAGATCCACTCTGAATGTGGGTAGTACATTGCACAATGGTCCAATAAAAGGAGACCCAATAAAAGGAGAAAGCTAATTGAACATCTCTGTGTGCTTCCTGAACGCATACGTATACAATATGACCAGCTGCCTCTATACCTGAGACAATTCCATAAGCAGAAACCTTCAGATCTCAGGCTATGGCCTTAATTCTTAAGGACTCCAGAGAGGGCCACTGTGATTTCCTTTTCAACAGGCAGCAGCCAATGCACCCTTTCTGCTAGGTGACTTGCTACATAGTCTGATAAAAGAAATCCCTCCTTTTCTCCCAAAGCAGCAAACATTGAACATATACTTACTCAACAAAGCCAAACATCCATTTTGTCATTTTCTTTAGGTTTTCTTAAAGCTTCAAAATTAATGGGATTTCTTCTACCTTTATTTTCTAAGCAGTAATGTCTACAGCATGGGCTTCTGTAACTGTTGGGAAACTGTAATTTATTCAATATTTTCTACTTAGAGATGACACTGTACTAGGATAAGGAAAAATTTCCAGCCACCATAGTCATGCAAGAGACAGGATAATTCAAGTAAAATATGTCTTTTTCTTAATATGTCATTATGAAAGATGGAAGAAATAAGGAGAGATAAAGGTCAGACTCAGTGACCTAAGTAGGACTTCAGTAGCACACATTCACAATAAAGGCACAGATGCTGCTGCTCAGTAGCAACACAAAATGCCAGGCAAGTCAGGAGTGAAAAGCTGTGCCATCCAAGTCAAGGGAAGCACACCAACTGCAGCCAGGAGTGTGTCCCATGACGTTGCAGTACTGAAGCTTTCTTTGAAACCAGAGCGTCCTTTTTCAGGACCTCCTGAAATATGGAAAAGACTTGGAGGGTGATCAGAAATAATGCTTTGCTAAATGTTGGTGTGGCTGTATTGCATGCCAAGGTTATGTGACCTGTTCTCCACATCACTAGACCTTTGCCCTCACAGTCAAATTTCTAGATAGAATAATCTACAACTGCTGCTTCTGTTCCCCTCCACCACCTTTTAAATCTCTAACAATCACCAATGCTAATCACTGGGATAGAGCTTCTAATACCACCAATTTCTCTTTCCTTTGTTAAAGGTCACCCGTCATCTCTTAATTATCTAATTGCAGACACATTTCTGTCCTTAGATTTTCTGCCACGTCCATGGGTTGAATATTTGCTCTTTCCCTCCCTTCCCTTCCCTCCCTCCCTCTATCCCTCCTTCCCTCCCTTCTTCCCTCTCTCGCTCCTTCCCTTTCCCTCCCTTTCCCTCTCTCCCTCCCTCCCTCCCTCTCTCCCTCCCTTCCTCCCTCCCTTCCTTCCTACCTTTTTTTAAAGCCTTTCTATATTGCTACTGACCTGGAACATGGTATTTAGCCTTGGCTGTCCTTGAACTCAGGATCCTCTTGTCTCAGGCTTCCTAATGCTACGATAACAATGTCTAGTTTCTGTCTTTTATTTTTTAAAGAAATACCTTTCTCCAGGTGGTTTCACTTCATTGGTGCTTTGTTTCTCAGCTCACTCTTCTCAAATCAATCTTAATTCAACTCACATTCAAATTTAGTTCACATTCTGCTCATACTTTATCTACATGATCTCACCTGCTTGCAACAATACAAATAATAGCTGATGGAAAACAAAGCCCAGAATGTATTTTCTTTCCTTCACTCATATAGCTCCAACAATCTTATCCCTTGTGGAACAATAGTATAATATTATTGCAATGTACAGATAAAATATTGTTCCAAAATGTAAAATAGAGGCATTAAAGTGAGTTCAGAATGGGATAAAACCATCGATTTTTTATCACCTCATTTTACTAATTAGCATATAATACTTTCAGGTGAAACTCAAAATAAGATATTATCAATAAAGATACATGGTATTCCTTTCTCAGATGCTTTGAGAATAATAAATTTCTTTTATGAAAAGTAACGACCAGTACTGACAGTATTTCCCCAGATAGAAGGTGCCTTCTTTGTCTTCGAAATGTCTCTTTTCTTCCTAATCAGAAATGTTGGTGTTGAGATGGGAGCTATGAATTTAATTTATTTCTTAAATCTATATTGAAAAGGTAAAGTTAAAATTAAATATATTAATAAGCTGCCATTGATGAAAACGGGAAAGCTTTGACCTAAAAATATGATGATTTAGTGTCTTTACTGATTGATTATGACTTGGCTCCTTCTTCCTTCATTTCGCTGATGGAGGTTGGAGCAAAAGAGCTTATTAGCATTGGAAAGAAAAACCTGCAAGTGGGAGCTGCATTTGAGTAATACCTCGAAGGAATGTAAAATTATCCAAAGCATACTGTTTTTCTATAATTGTACATACAGATCTAGAAGAATCTAATACTTCGTATTTGAAAAATTTAAAATATTTAATTATTATGAAACTCTAAATTCTTTATTGCTTCCAAAGATCAATCTCACACGTGCCACTCAGTTATGCATTTTTGCTACTAACACATGATCTCCATGATGATTAATTGCTTTTTCCCTATTTATTTCTTGTTTATTTCTTTCATTTGTAATCATCTGTGGTCATAATTTAATTTAGTTTTGATTTTAGCTTTTGTTTCAGAGGATGAAACTAAGAGGTGCTGAATCTGATCTTGTGCTTCCCACTAACTGGATACTCCCATGTACTTTGCTTCTCTCAAATCATTGACTTATTGTTTTACTATTTTTTTACAGCCTTAGTGCTGATTTTTTTTCTCCTCCATTGATTCCTGTACCCTATCCTCCTTTTCCCTTCCCCCTTAAAACTTTCCTCCCATTTTTTCCCTTTCACCTTCTCCTTATTTTGTTAGTGGGATGAAGATAGAGGATGGGATTAGAATTAGGGGTGAAATTAGTTTTTTACTGTTGTCACAATTCACTGTATTCATGTACAAATCACTAAAAGCATATAAAAAAAGAAATGACAACGTTCTTCCAAGTCCTCCAGACAGTAGGCTGTTATTTGAGGGTGGAAACTGCAAAGCCCAGCTGACTTACATGTTAAACCGGTACATACTCACTATGTACAAAACATTTTTGTAATGAAAGGGTTATTTAGGTGTATTATTGTTTTCCAAGTTATGCTATTAGTTGTTATGCTCTTTCTCTGTCTCTTTGTGGTGTGTTTGTGTGTGTGTACATGTGTATATTTTGTGAAATTGGGTATCCCAAAGCCCTATTCATTCATTAATTCATTCATTCATTCAAGTTTTTGAAACAGGATCTTACTAACTCTCCCAGAATTGTCTTGAACTTGCTCTGAGTACAGATAGGCCTTGAACAGTTCCATTTTTCTGCTTAGCTTGCTTAGAGGCTAGGATCACACAGCCACCAGACTTCACTGCAGGAAACTTTGGTAAGCCAGGCATATGGAAGAGTTTGGGGTGAAGCAGAGAAGTGCTCCTGAGGAAGTGAAGAACTGAGCAGGCAGCTCTGTGGAACGGCTGTGTCTCTGAATTCCTTTCCTTATTTTCTTCCTGCCTGATGCTGTGTGTGCGTGGCTTGGCCCTGCCTGCATGGTCTAGGCTATCAGAAAGTGAACCACAGTCTGCAGCAGAAGGAAATGGGTGCTTGCAGAACTCTTGGCTGCTGGTGCTTCCCCCCCTTTTACACATGGTCACACTCTGTTTCCTTACGTATCCATGTTATCTATCTGCTTCCTCCGGGCAGGTTGTCCTGCCATGTTGATGGGGGCAAATGGGCTTGGGGAAACTCTCTGAAGTTCGCTCATGACTTCACAACTTTTTACAGGACCGTTTTTACAGCCATCATAGATGTCTGATGTGAGATGTGATTTGGTCATGAATCAACAGGGATCAGATCCGCTAATTTGACCAAAAGTTGACTATGTGTGGAAGGTGTCTGTAGGCGGGATAGTGGTCGGAACACACAACTGCACCAAAGCTGCAGGTGGTAGTTATAGCATAGTGGAGCACCTTTGAGATGTTAGGGGACAAATTCCCTGAAGCACAGCGAGCCGTGGGACAAGCAAGGCTGCAACAGAAATCAGGAGAATGCCAAGATTGTCTTAGCAAAGGAAGTATTCAACTGAGTTTGTGGACCAAAGTTAGGACTTTTTCCTACTCTTTATTTTTTACTGTGGACAATTTTCTTGATATTTGTGTTTAGAATTGTATCTAGTGTAAGGGAGGGGCATGAGGACACGGTCCTCTCTCCAGTTCTTTGGCCTATTGTGAAGCGTACGCTACTAAAACAGGAGCACCTATCAATGACTTCCAAAGCACACACCTCAGATGCTCGTGCGTAACCTTGTTCTTGGTGTCTGGGACGTGTCTCTGCTTCTGAAGTTCTGTTCTTGCTTGACAGAGGGGAGAGTAAGCTCTCCCACTGCTCCTCCTGTTTCTTGCTTATGTCTTGCTGCCATTGCTTGTCGGGCAATGTTGGCATTCTTCCTTGTCCCATGGCTTGCTGTGCTTCAGGGAATTTGTCCCCTAACATCTCAAAGATGCTCCACTATGCTACAACTACCACCTGCAGCTTTGGTCCAGTTGTGTGTTCGACCTCTCTCTCCTGCTTGCAGACACTTCACACTGCACCTTCCACAAGTGTCTCTTGTCATGTTGTAAAGGGATCTCATTTTGTTTATTATAGATTTGTTCCTTCTACATTCTACCTTGATTTGTCTTATTGTTTTTCTCTCAGTGAGGCAAACTGGTGACTCATTTCTACCCTCTGTTTCTACACAACCAGGGATGGCTGTCAACCACATCTTGTTCTTCCCTGTGCTTCATAAGCCACTATGCCTTAGTTTTAAGACCTAATCAAATATCATCTTCTCTAATGCAATTATCTACTCATTTCTCCCAACATCCAGTCCCACACTCCCCTGATCCACTCTCTTCTTTGCTGTGAGCAGTTATCTTCCCAACATTCAAAATTGTTCATGTTTCTCCCAGGTATGATTTAATTTCAGAGTTTTCAGCCCTATCCCCTGCAAAGATACAAAAAACAGGACACGATATTCTTCAAAAAAATTTTAATGAGACAAATGCAAAGAGTCTAGTTCAAAAAATTAACTGTTTTGACAATGCACACAGTTACTATGGATGCTCTAGAGTTCTCCCACTGATCTCCTTTCTGTTTCCTGAGCATACACACTCATTCGCATCACTACCACTTTGCACATGCTTCTTCCTGAACCCTAACTTTTTTTAGAGGAGTAATTTCTAGCTCTCCCTGGCTCACTTTATCATCACTGCCCAACAGATAACATTCTGCCTTCTACCTGTGTCATGGATTCCACGGTATTCCAACGTGCCACAGCACCTTTGATCTTGCCAGTTTCTTGGTTTCTTCAACTACACTTTGGATACAGTGAGAACGTAGAAAAGTACCTGGTTGAGAGGAATGCTGTAAATACTTTTTAAAAAATAAAGAAATGGGGACTGGAGAGGTGGCTTAGGGGTTAAGCCTCTGCCTTGCAGGTGGAAGGTCCTGAGTTCGGATCCTAGACCCCACGTATAGACGCCAGGCGGAAGTGGGGCAGCCTGCGTTTCTGGTCTTGGTAGGGCAGAAGCGGTCCATGGTGGTTCCCAAGTTCGTCTGTGGTTCTCTATACACACACACACACACACACACACACACACACACACACGCATACACACACGCATAATTGAATAAAAATGAATTAAAAAATTAAAGAAATAAAGAAATGAAGAGAAATGTTTAAAGGACATAAACTTTTATATTGGCCATCATCATCACCATCATCATCATCATCATCTTAGCTACTTGTATGTCCTCCTTCACAGCAAATAATTCGTTGTCTGTTATGGGAACTTAGCTCTGAGTATTTCCAGTACCAGGTGCTCTGATTTCTTTTAAAGACTACATAGACCCAACCAATGTAAAAGAATCTCTTCTTGCTTGTGTTATTACTAATAAATTCTTTGGGTACTACATTTTTGCACAGTCTTAAAAGCATTTGATCACATTTATTTACACATCCAATTACCCAGCTTTTATGTGAAACCATTTTGTTATTCACGTACTATCGTCATCAGCATTCTGCTTAACCTCAGCTGCCATTCATCCATCAGTCCTCTGCCTTTCTTTCCCTGTGTCCTGTATTCTGCAATATGTCCTGTGTCCTTAAGCATGAATAGGGAGTACATCCCTTTTCTCTGACCTCCGATGCGGGATTTGGTCCAGCCAGTGGTGTATCAATACAATGCAGAAGGTCTCCAACATCAGAGCTCTAGTGTGAAGATATTCCATGACCACATATCATGACCACTACTCTATCCCAGTTTGGTCTCTCCTTTTTCTTCTCCTTGTCCCCCAAGCCTAAAAATAAGAACAATGACTTTTCATATTCCTTGTTTCTAATCATTCAGTTCAAGTAATTGGTGATTCCTCTTAATTTCACTTGTACTCATGTAAAGAATCTCCAAAAATTCAAACTATCAGCTGAGAATGTCCTGTTCTATGCTACCTGATGAGTTCACATGCAGCAGTGGTGTAGTGGTAGATTTGCAGAAAATACTGAGTGACCATTTACCAAAAAAATTGAACAAAGTGAATAAGTTGTTAATTCAGTTCATGCTGATTCATTAAATATCTTGTCTATTGTGTGTGTCTGTGTGTGTGTGTGTGTGGTGTGTGTGTGTGTGTGTGTGTGTGTGTAGAACCACTGGGCGAATTCGGGAACCACCATGGACGCCTCCACCTCCTCCTTGTTTACTCTGCCCCGGGATTCACAGGCTCTGCCCTACCAGAACTAGAAGCACAGACTGCCCCCCCTCCCCTCACCCCTCACCTGGCGTCTATATGTGGGATCTGGGATCCAAACTCAGGACCTTCTGCCTGCAAGGCAGAAGCTTAACCCCTGAGCACTAGCCCCTATCTTGTCTTTCTAAAGCATCTCTTCCAGATAGATAAGATTGCTAGCCACTAGTGACTGGATTCAAGAGAATGTAATATCCCCCAACAAATTACAATAGAGATAAATACCACACTAAAAAAGACAGTGCTTATATATATTTTAGTCACAATTGGCCTTACACTTATTTCCGTTACAAAACTGTAAATTTTATGAAACTTATTTGATTTTTGTTGAGATGGTAATTCAATAACTCAAATTTTACCATTTGAGATTAATGGAAAGTTGCAAACAGCCACAGTGGACAAGAAAATGGCAGTATGGCATTTGAGCATTGAGACGGGTGTTCAGTAGAAATCAAGAGTTGCTGATTTTTAACATAAAACCTGCCCGTCGGAGGTTATCCTTCAAGCTGTGTGTATCTCAGATCTATTATATTAAAAAGTATACACATGGATAGGTATTTCACAGGAACTGTAAATTATCTCACAGTAGGGTATTAGATTAGCTTATAAACACAAGTAAATAATTGCTTACAGAGAGAAATGAAGCAGCTCCTAAAAAAGAAATCTCTCAAACTTAGAACACAAATCAATGGAACAGTGCTGGGTTACCTGGAAAAAATGAAGACTTGTGTTAAGTAATGCTAAGGATTCTACTTTTTTAAAATCTAAACATTGGCTAATTTATCTAAAAGCCAGTAACAATGTTTCTGATAGTTTGGACATAGTAATTGAACAGGCATTTGATGTGGTTACTTTGTTGTAAATGATTGAGAATTGTGAGCCAGGGGATGCTAGTACCGCAAATGAAATATGCAAGTACACTTCCTTCTTTCTAGTTCACCGGTTCAATTGTTACATCATGGTGTTTGTATTACAGGAGGAGGAACAGGGCATTTCTCTGCAATATATTTAAAATGTCAAAGAAATACCTTTTCCAAACCCAGAGCAGATATATTATGTCACCATTGCCACAGTGAAAAGAATATCCCAAGGAGTGAGAAACCATTTGTTAACTGTTTTTCTTTCATCTCTCTTCCCTTTTAATTTTTACTCTGTGGGCTTCTCCCTTTTAAAACATTTTAGGTGAAAATTATATTTATGATTATTTTATGGTCTTCTAGTTACCAGTAAATAGCAATATTAACTACAGTTGCTTCAGAGGAACACACCAGTTTTTTTTTTAATAAAGGTATATAGGAAACAGTGAAGTGGGTCTACCATTAAATTACATTTTTAAAGAAACTCACGTCCAAGTTAGACCGATGTGGTTAGTGAATAGGTATGCAGTTGTAGGTATTTGGATTTAGAATTCTAAGCAAATTTTATGAAAGAATAGGATTTTACTGAGTTAATATTTGCTAGCAGAAACTAATTAATGGATTTCAAGAATCTTGCCCGGCTCTTCTTAAACTGATGTGAGGTGAATAAACCAACCAGTAATAAAGGTGATCATTTAACAGTTTATAAGTAGACACGACTCTTTTGAAGGTTAAATTTTCTTCTACTAGTTTTTTTACTCATTGCATTTCTTTGTGCTTTGGTCTTTAACATGCTCTCTGACACACATCGACTCATCAGTGCACACAGGGAAACAGTCATACATTCACCACTTAAGCACAAATATGTGTTCACATTTGCACTCGTTCAGACTCACAGTGGTTTCGGTGCCGAGGTGAAGCAATTTCAAGCTCTTCTGTGCAGAAGGACACTTTGAGATTCAGCTGTCAAAATGCAGTGCAGTAAAGATCCTCAGCGTGGAGCTCAACCACAGCCGAAGGCACAGCTTCCCTGGGCCCTGCCACCTTGAACAAGGTCACTCGAGTCCCTCCCTCTGCTTTTCTCTTTCCTTTATCCTTTTGGGAATTCAACAATACAATCTTGAGTGGAGTCTTCAGACTATACCATTAGCTTATTGAGCAACTCCACCTGCTTTTAAATTTTAATGATGCATTTTTAATATGATAAATGTAGTATACTTGAATGGTTTTATATGCAGGTCAGATAAACTATGATTTTTTTGTTACTCTTCAAATATTACTTTGTGAGTAATTGTAAAGCAGTTACAGATGGGCCCGTGGCTTAAAAACGACTCGGGTTCTGTCCCAAAACGAGAGAAGAAATATGGGCAGGGAATATTTTAAGGCTTTAGATACTTTAAATCAGAATTGATAAAGTAAAGACTGATATTAATATCGATGTTGATGCTTAATGCCCAATGAAATTTTAATTTGTTAAAACAATGTAAGAATGAGATTCAGAACCTATCAAAGAAACTATTTGGGACACCATTTTATTTCCCCATGATTTGAGAAAACAGATTTTTGAAAGAGTTTGTTATGTTAATTACCTGATTACAACAGGAAATCATCTAGAAATCAGGTTGATTTAAAGCTTGGGATCTCCTTATGCCTCCTAGATACTTTTAATCTTACAACTCCACCAGGAACTTGCAAGATTCAAAAGGAGAGTGGGAAGAAACAGTTTTATTTATTTATTTGTTTATTTATTTATTTATTTTGGAAAGCTATTTAGTCTGCAAAGTGAAATAGAAGTTTGCGGTAGAAGACTGAAGCAATTGCCCAGGTAATTAAAAAGTTCCTTTAAATTACCCCAATTATCTGGATATTTTACATGAAGAAATTTAAATTTAAATTCAAATTCAAAGGATATTAAACACATTTTTATAGTTGAAATTGTTTTACATGAAATATTTTTTAGAACACAAATACTAGTTTTTAAAGTACCAATTTGTTATCCACATGAAAAATCTTTATGATTGGTTAAAAAATGTCTTGTATTTCCTCAATAGTTACCACTCCTCTTATGCTTTAAGCTAGTTTTCTTTTCTTTCAGGTATGAAAGCTCCCATACTCATGTTTTTGGTGCAGCTGCACATATTTTATAGCTACATAAATGACTAATATCTGAAACAATCATCTTAATATAGCCTTCAGTAAAAAGTAAGCAGGGACAGGATTAGATGGCATCCGTGTTTTCAGAAAAGAAGTATTAGCTAGGTCATGTTAATAAGTCTAGGGCAATTTACAATAGTTATAAAAAATAGGCCAAGTTAGTCTTGGCTTTCTCATAAAACAAAGTACAAAGGCCTGTTGAACTTGTCAAGCTGCACTCTGAAAACATGAACAATGTGCATAGGCTTTTTTGAAAATTAAAATTATTTATATGCGTACAAGGCTTGGGATAATGTGGGCAATTATACAAAACAGAAGCCAAATATATCGAATATGTATGCAGAAATAGATTGAGAACATGAATCCCCTGTGGTCAGAAACTTACATACTTTGTTGGAACATTCACTTTGGAGTGCTTCTTTTTAATAATTTGCTTCAACCAATAGCAGTTTTATATAGAACAACTCTTATATCCCTCTTTTCTTTCATAGAAATTATAAAGGTTCAGAATGAACTAAGCCCTGATGTAAATTTCATAAATTGCTTAACTCACAGCAGTGGAGTAAACAGGAAATTAGAGAGGGAAAATGGATAGCATGCAAATACCATATAGCAAATGATAATGTATATCACTGTTGTTTGTGAGATAATAGTAAAATAATTTGCATTGGTATTTGAATACATTGTAAAGCATGTTGTATACATTTTAACTAGCAGGTTGATTTGTAAACTATCCATTTTTAATACATAGAATTAAAACTTTTAGCAAATGGAAACGTTAGAAAGCAGCATGTATTGGAGTTCTACTTGCTCTCAAGAGATGATTTCCAGCCCTCTCATCAGGAACAAACGCCATGTATGGATCTTTCTCTCACTTGGATTGGAGTCAATATTATTATTATGATTACTTGTGGAGCTTGTTTTCCCCACCAGACTGAAGTCTTCACTGGCAGGAACCACCACCTCCTCTCTGCCCACACAGAGCTAAACACAATACATGGAACATACCCGTGACCTAATAAGTTCTGGCAAATATGCACACATCAATGAATAGTCTAGATAAGTGCATGTTAGTGACACTCGTTACACAGTGACACTCTACAGGACCAGTGGAAGTACATGGGCTGGGCACCACGTATTTGATTCTCCTTACACAAAAGGAGTAACGTATCCTTCGGAAGGAATAATAACATAATAACATTGAGCTCTTTCTCCATGCACTCAGAATCTTTTATTTTTTTTTTTTATTTTTCCTCTCGTGTGTGTGTGTGTGTGTGTGTGTGTGTGTGTGTGTGTGTGTGTGTGTGTGTATGTGTAAGAGAGCACTTATGTGTTTGTGTCAGTGAAGGTCAAAAGGTGGCATTAGCATTTATCTTGGATTGCTCCTCCGCCTTATTGCTTTGCTTTGGGATTTCCTGAACTCTGCCTTCCAGGACTGGAATTGCAGGCCATTACCATTTCCACCCAACATTTTTACATTGGATTCTGGGATCAGAATTTGCTTTCTAGGCAAGGGCTTTAACCACCAAGCCATCCTTCTAGCCTGGTCAGTCAGAATCCTTTAGAAGTGTGGGGCTTCAGAAAGCATTATACAGCATTTGAATGCTAAACACTGCAAAGAGACTATAGATGATATTTCCCTCTCTGGATAGAAAAAGATGAAATTGTAGGATTCATAGGTACCCTGGCCTCTTTGCTGAGATTACAAACGTGTGCATATTTTGCTCCTGTGTGCTTTGGACATTAATTTACTAGAAACTGAATTGAGTCCAAAATCTATTTCTATTCTGCCAGTGTAGCATGCCAGAGCTTTTTTTTTCTTTATGTACATTTGGCATACGTTCAATTATAATTAATTCTTAAAATAATATTTTGGTTTCATTCTAGTTTAAAAAAATTAAGTCCCACCAACAGTTGTTTGCACCAATAAGTGGCTAACCCATAGCTAAAAAGTAATGAAAATCAAGGCTGATCTGTGGGCAGAAAAAGTAAGTAGGTAAAACTGTCAAGTAAAAACATGGTTTCAAAGGTGACCTATTGTATTTTCAACAGCGTGATTTAGTGCGAATATGTTATTCATATACAGACCTCATAGAGCTACCCGAAGTTATATTTTCTATTCATGACCCTTTGTACTGTCAATAACCACAATTAGAATAGAACTCTAATTTCTTTTTTTTTTCTTTTTCCTTTAGTTATATGCATAGTGCTAGGTTTATAGCGGTTACTCAGTGAGAAGTTACTGAGTAACTGAACATTGTTATTCCTCTGAAAAGCTGTGGACTATCTACTTTGAACAGAATTTTTTTAGTGACTTCCATGATGGGTTAAAAAAGAAAATCATGAAGCTGCTGACATATTTACTGATATTCAAAAAGGGAACCCTCAGATAAGTTGTTGTAATTAGAAAAGCACAAGGAACAATCTACAATGAAATGCCAAAATAGCCCATTATCCTCACTTCCTATAATGAAACACAGAGAAATTACTGTACAAAAGTAGTTTTTGATAACGGTGTTGAGTTAAAGAAGAAAGTCACATGTTTTAGTGACAGAGCTTTTATTGACAGCACCAGGATTTGAACTTAACTCTAGATAAATATGTTATGTATTTGTACATTATAATACAAGGTAACCATGAAACAAGAAGTGGAAGGAGATGTGTTACTGGCCGAGGTGATGAGGACTGTTGGACTAGAACACAGCTTCTTAAACCATGGAAAGGAATCATATAACTCAAGGTAGATTAGAGGTCATGAAAAATTTGACAACAGTAAAAAGATGCCAATGAAAAATTAATTAAAATCAAATGCAAAATGAATTGGAGGCTGTCATAGATACAGATATCAGCTTCACAGGTTAGAGCTCTGGGCGCATTTGTAAAGAATTAATGGTTGAGTTAGGCCTTGGGAAAGCCTGTAAGATTGTCTGGTTGATGGGGAAAGCCCAGCTTATGATGGGTAGTACTAGTCCAGGTGCATTAGAGGGAACTGGTTAAGAAAGTGGGCATGCTTCTGTATCCTTGGGAAAACATACTGGTCTGGCAAGTAAGGATTGTGCCTCTCAGCAGTCCTGCGGACGTGGTGTGGCCAGTTCTGTTTGTATTGGTGTGGACTAACCTTGCACGTTTGTTTGAAACTGTGATTAGACAATTGTAAAAGAGATGAAACCCCTCGTTCCCCTGTAAGCTTTTTGGTCATGAATTTACCAGCAATGATGTATAATTACTGTAACAGAGGTATGTCTGGAAGTATTCATTCATGTTGAATTGATTGACTTCAGCAGCCTCAGCTCATAGTCTACAACATGCTGGGTGTACACTGTGCTCAGGCAGTCACACCATGCCATGCCAGTGAGCTCTACAAGAAACACCCATATCTCATATTCCACTGGTGCATAATATGATATGTACTTACCACATATACAAAGTCTTTTGCTCTTACAGAAACATCATAGTTTAATTAAGGAAATCAAAAATAGTATTTCCAACTGTCATTCATATACAAATTAATATATCTTTGCATTTATATTGTGCCAGAATGTTTGGTTTCAAAATTGTTTGAGTGTTTGACATGAATTTTATAAACAAAATGGTAAGTGAATTTTGGCTGAGAATTAGAACTAAATTCCAACTTCTGAAATGGCATTAAATTTGCTTCTGCTATTTTGTAGTATAAATTTATATGAAACAACATTCTATGCTAAAAAGTATTGATTAACTAGAAAAATAGAAAATGTTCTTCATTCTACAGTATCAAATATTCAGCCAAAATTTAATTCTTTATGAAAAAATAAATAAGTTTGTCATTTTTCTGGTATGCAAATTTGCTTTCCTCTTTAATGAGAGTTAAAATTAAATGTGAAGACTTGTTCTAAAATAGTTACTTGCAATTTATCAGTAAATGCTTGATTTGTATACCTATTTCATGTACTTTGTATACCAGGCTTGTATAAAAATTCCTTGGGCATCACCAAGTCTTAGATGGTAAGACTTATTATAGAAGACAACACAGACTTTGGTTGCAAGACAATCTTGAAATGACCAGAAAATTTACTCCCAGGGGACTAGCTTTCATAATGCTGAAATGTGCTACATGGGCTGCTAGAGAGGAAAAGACATTAATGATCTTATCCCACAATGCTCTGATACTGACCTGCCAGGCAAGAGATGTCTAACGGTGCAATAGTGGCATGACTGGTATGGAGTAAACAATAGATTTATGATTGGATTTGAGACTTGTTCAAAACCTGTTTAAAAAACCTGAATACGGAGACTATAGACTCAAGGAGGAAACAGTTATATTCTTGCTAAGTTGTCTCATTTTAAATCTGCCTTCTAAATAGTTATGTATGAACCTACCGATTTATGCTGCTCTCAAGTATGGTCAAAGAAGCCTCTCCTTCCCTGGACAGTGGTTAATGTAGAAACTTGTAACTAGTCAAAGTGCTGGGAATAAATGACTGTGAATGCTCAGCTATATTTAAGACTTCTATTTAGTATCTGTGTCGACCGTGTCCCAGTCCCAAAGCTCACGGAAGAGGGGAAGGAAGACTGTAAGAACTGGAAGATGAATAGTATTATAAAATATTGTCTTTTGGACATAGCATAGCCATTTTATTTATGCTGTGTTTACCTACACAAAACCAGAAAAAAAACCCAAGCCAATCAAAATTCCAGCATATACTGGGGGAGAAACCTAGGAACCCACCCCTAGCTGGGGAATTGTTGTGTTGTGGCTGTGGAGAAAGAGAGAGGGAAAGAGAGAGGTACTACTATTCTAGAGTTAGGTTAGTGGTAGTTGTCCGTGCCACAGTGGAAGGTCCCACAAGCATGTACATATGATAAGTACCAAGTAATGATTGGAATTGGTTATTTAAGAAATTGGCATGCAGTTGGTAACAAAATATTGTTGGAGTAGGGGGCAAGTTGGAGGCAAGAGACCAAGAAGATATGATCAAATTACATTATATGTGTGTGTATGAAATTTTTCTAAGAAAAATAAAAGGTATTTTTAAAATTTTTCTTGGGCTTAAAAGGGTCCTGAGTGAAAAAAAGCTTAAAAATCTTTCATCCCCCCCTCTTCTCTCTCAAATAAATAAATAAAATATTAAAAAAGAAATCCTGGTCCCATGAAAAGATGATATACTAAGAAAAAAAATCTAGCAGGAGTATATTAGGATCTTATGGCTGGTATTTCTGGTATCTGAAACCTGTATGACTAAGAAATGACTGAAGTGCTATGGTAGAAGGCAAGGGAATAACTGAAAATTATGACGGAAGAAGACAAAATTCTAAAACGTATTATAAAGGAAACTAGTAGGCAATAGTCATTAGTTACTAGAGAAGTGTATGAAAAGGTGGACTATGTCCAAGGTGATAAGATTTTTATTCTGTTTCTCTTGACAAGGAAATGTACGGAGAGAACAAGCTTACTTTTGGTTAGACACACTTGGAAGCACTTGGATGTATCTTCTTTCCATCTTTGTAGGATATTAATATTATTTTCAGAGAGCCTGGCATGCATGTACCAGATAGCATTCTAGGCAGTAGGGGTACAGTTGTAAGATAGAACAGATTTTCACTGACTCCATGGAAGGAGCTTATCGGAGCTCTTCAGGATGAAAGGGAATGAGTCAGACCAAAGGGAGAGATCAAGAGTAAAATAATATGAAAGACACGTACCAAAGCTGGAGGAAGGAGAAAGCCTGGCAAGTTCAAGGGGGCAAATGGTGGACTGAATTTTGAAGGATGCCTGTAAAAACATGATAGTAGTTTCAGAGATCCTCCCTGGAGGCTGCTAGTAGTGATTAGCTTAGTTCATCGGCTAGAGGGAGCAAGGTATGTCTGACAGAACATTCCAGAACAGTGCTCTGGTATTGAATTTTCCTCAGATTACCTTTGCCAGATTTCGTCAGGCTATTGTTAGGTATGGACCACTTTTTTGTTGTTTTTTTGAGACCTAAAACACTTTTAGAATTTTTTTCAAGGCTGTCAATAATTCTCTGAAAAATAAGAGTTTAGAATGTTTACAGATGGCAAAATTTCTGGATTAAGCTTAGAGAGAAAAAGAACTGTATTTTTAAATCCACAGTCTATACTTATACTTACTAGTGTTCTAGAACAGTTAGAGAAAAGAGGGAGGTATAACTATCATGTGTTGGTTAAAAAAAATCTGCCCTAATCTCATTTCTTTACCGTCCTTTTTTCTTTTTCTGATACTGTGACAGAGTACCTTGATAGAAGCAAGAAAAAAGAATTTATTTCATAACACAGTCAAGATCCTGGTCCTTATGGATAGGAAAGTCCAAGCCCCAAGTGCTTGAGGTGACTGGTCACGCTGAATCCATAAACAAGAAGTAGAAAACAGCAAATACACAGAGTGCTTGGCCTTGTCCTCAATTTTCTATATTTCAGGATCCCTTGGCCAGGGAATGGCCTCGCCCACAAGTAAGATGACCTTCTCCCTTCATTTAACTTGATCAAGATAATTTTTTTATAGACATTCCAATTTTAGAGGCTAGCTTTACTCTAGACAGTCATTCACAGGTAGGCCTAGAGTCTTGTCTTCCAGGTGTCAAGTTGACAATTAACACTAACATCACACTTGTGATAGTGTTACACAGTTGGGGGACTGAGAAGGTGAGTGTTGTAAGTTACATTTGACAAGTTGTCATGAAAGCACAGTGGGCAAGACAGATTATATCACAGGTACCTCTGTCACTGATTGAGTATTCAAGCTCATATCTGTATAAGTCCCAAGAAAGAATTCTCTATCACTACAGAGCTGAGCATGTCTACTTACCTCTTTCTTCTCCCAGCACAGTTTGGTGTTATTAGATCTGTAGACAGAATTGGGTCTTGACTTCTCATTGGGACTTTGTTTCTTAACATGAAGCTCATTGGCTGGAAGTTACCATTTCTCTTTAAGGATAATTGCTGATAGAGCAGTTCTGATAGTTGTTTTTCCCCCAACAAAAGATCTGAGACAGTATCCATTAGAGTAAGAATAGGGATTTACTCTTCTCTTTTTATTTTATGGAAGAGGTTGCGATTACACTGATTTCTCCCTTCAGGAATAGTGGAAGCTAAAGTGCTCATTTTGGTATCATTTAGCTGAGTTAATTATAACATACTCACTAATATAAAATACCTTATTTTCCAACTTCATTAAACTCTATTATAATTACCCTTTATTATTTCAATCTTCAAAGTCCTTTGCTTTTGAGGGTGGGAGTGTGTGGGAGGTACAGTGTAAAAATATTTTGAATATTGGAAGATGAAATGACCTTTTGTATTACCCACTTTTGAACCATGCTTCACTTTTTGCAGCAAATATGTACAAGTTGTCATGGAAATGTATGACGGTTATGTATCAAGTGTGGGTGTACAGTCAGTGGTCTCCACTGTTCTTACAAGGAAAAAGAAACATTATTATTAAAAGGCAGAAAATGCAGAATGTTCTTGAACATTACTGGATAAAAAGCACCCAACTTTAAGTTGCCTGGTGTGGAATTAGATAATCCTGGCAGGAGAGTGGATTTTGTGATTCAGGATGAGTGGAGACTAAAAAGTCATTCTGATTATCGATACTGAGGACAGTGTGTGGAAAGTGAAGGAATAGTGTAGAAGCACAAACCACGAATTCTCAGTAGTTTTACTTTTGACAGCAACCTAAGTGCACTTCATTTTTCATCTTGAAATATAAATCTCATTACATGGTACAGATTAAGTACTTAAAAGTCTTGGATTTGTGCTGTAACTTGATGGGCAATGAGTCAGAGTTTCCAACCTTTATAACCTGAATGTATTAATATGCATGTAGAACTAAATCCCACCTCCATATCTGGCATCAGAGAAGTTATTCCTAAACTTTAAAGATGAGAACAATTAAGAAATGCTGTATCTAGAGTAGTAAACTTGTTGCTTAGACCCAAGGACTAGTTTTGGAATAGAGCATTTGATGGAGTATTTTGAATCTCAGCATTCTCCCATTTTCTTTACAAAAGTGTTAATTCTGTGTTCTAGATAGAAGGGGAAATGTGAGAATGAATTAATTATTTTGGAAATGACTTGAAGATTCAAAAACAATCACTGAACAAGTGCCCAGAATCTATAAAGGGTTCAGCCTTCAATCACTGTTCTCGCACCTCCAAACACCAGACCTAAAGGCTATGAAGAGTTTTATTTCCCCCAACTGTTCTCATCATGGACAAAATTTGAAGAAGAAAAAAATCAGTGCTCAATTTATGTTTTTCACACCTAATAAGGTGAGAAATTCTAGGCAGGCCCAAGAAACACTTTCAGAGCACTGGAATTTGATCTCTGTGAAATTTAGCAGTTTCATTGTGACAGTTTTAGCTTCATTTTGCATAGTTTTCTCTTGCATTGTTTTAAACTTATGCTTTCCTTTGCTAATAACACAGATGGCACCAAAATGAAACCAATGATAGCTCTCCTGTTCTTTTCTCAAAGTGCATGAAAAAATTAAGGAGAAGTTTATCCAAAAACATTTCAAATTAGAGGATATTTTCTTTTTAAATATAATGTTAGCATGAGAATTTCAAAAAAGATCATTAGGACCTTAATCTTAAAAGCGAAAAAGCACAATACCCATGTAGTATCCAAATAAACTACTTACTGCTTTTAATCGATGATGAATCATCATCTATATGAAGTTGTCTTCCATGTAGGCTTTCTCAGAAATTGAAAGAAATATTTACCCAGAGAATTTGTGTCTTAATAAGTTTTGAATTTTTTTGCATATGTATTAGCCAATTCTTCAAAGGGGTGTTAATTCCTGGAGGCCAATACACATGCACAGATGTAGTATCATTACCTTCATGCAATTAAGTAATAATCTCCACAGGTTAGTCATTTACTCTGAAGAAGCAACTTAATTCACTAAGAAAATAAGACTAAATACACTGCTTGATTGATTACCCTGTCATCTTGTCAAGTTTAGATAACCCAGTGGCAGGCAGGAAGTAAATATCATTTCATATCAAGGAAAGAACACTGGGTTATGTACTAACCTATTTCTTTCAGGTTACTTTTCACACTTACTCCTTAGATTATGTCAATAGATTCCTGACTAGTTTGTTTGGTTACACTGCTTATGTTCCAAATTTATTATACACCCTAATATCATACTGATTTCTAAAACAACATATTCATCATTTCTGTACCCAGAAATCATTAGTGGGGTGTCATTATCCCATGTTCACCATAATAGGCACTTTTTTTTAAGTCTCTGTAGTCTTTCCTAACAAAATAGGTGCACTAACACTACAGAAGATATTATAGGTGTAAACCCTACTCAATGTGAATGCCAAGTTCAAAAACCACTTGACCAAGGTTTCACTGTATTTTGCTTTTCAGCTCTTGACTGAGGATCACAATGGCAGTTTTAATTCCAGGACTTTGGAGAGAACAAAGCAAACTAAAACATGCATACACTTAACTGGCATATTGAAATACACTAAATGTCAGATATTACTATTATTTCTGCCACATCTGTGACTCTGTTCGTGGTATTATTATGACCCCACTGAGCTTCCACCGTTAGCATATCAAATTACATTCTGTTTCAACACCACAGCTAAATTTTATCATGATTATCATGGTATGATCATGAATAGTATATGATTGTGTTCATGATTATCATTATTTGGCCTTCCCCAGATAATATCATGTTACTCAGGCTAGCCTTGAGCTTGCTGTATACTTGGTCTCCTGCTTCTTGTGCTTCTATCTCCCACATGTTAAGATTTCAGGAATGTGCCACCATGCCTAGCTTGAAAATGACATGATTGCTAAAATGAATGTTTATGTTCCAAATTACTGAAGCATGGCTTACTCTAATTTCTATGAAGGTCTCTCAGCTTGCCTTGTGGCCTACTTGCTTACACCAATGCCTTTTATTTTGTACACCTGCGATGAACTCTTAGGAGCAAAAATGATCTCTTTAACATTGCTCTCTGTACCTTTCAGTGAGTTAAAATAATAACACAATAACACAGAGCAAATATAAAAAAGTCTCTATAAGAATTTTATAGTAAGTATTTCAATTCTATGCCACTCTGGTGAAAATTTTGTGTTATTCTGTGTCTAAGGTTTCTTCAGCCATAGCTTGAAAATCTGATATTTGCTTAAAATATCTCTCACTGATTGTCCTTTTTAGCACAGGTTTCCCTGAACTTAATGAAATAAAACTAGGTTCATTGCCTTTAAGAAAAAAAAAAAAACTATGAGGGTGAATTTTTTTCCTTTATAGCAGAACATCTATTTTGTACAATATGTGAGTTGTATAGTGGCCTTGGATGCCTACACTTATATGATTCAAGCTATTAAAAACAAGGCTGAAAATGTTTATACTACTTTGCACACTTTGATATTGGCTCACAGAGATCTTTCTGTATTTCTGAAGGATATCATCTGCCTATCTTCTCTATTTCATTTCTTTTCCCTTGGACCATGCAGTACTTAAATGTTAAGTTTAAGTTGAGAGAAAGAGAGAGAGATGGAAAAGTATATTTCTACCATCCAGATATTCTTCATCTGAATTTCCACCAAGAAGCAACTTATCATGCCACCAAAGCAAGATATGCCACCCTGCAATTTGATTTATCACACGGCCCAGGTCTTAATGGAACAGAACAAGGCAATCTACCATGATTGTTGCTTCGAGCATGAGGTTAGGGAAGAAGTAATGCAAACAACCTCAAAATCGGATGATGGAAACTCTCTGCTGCTCTCTGGGCTTCTCACTGACATCCACCTTGGATCCTCGGGTCACTCGCAACCAGACCATCTCAATCATCCGCCTCCTTACGTGACATCTGAACAAGCTGAAAAATTATTTTTTTAGAACTGGAAAAATAAGTGGTGGCCCTGCATTCTCTGTGGGAAATTTGGAAGTGTACCTTGTAAATATGAGAAATTCATGAGCCTGAAGTGATTTATGTCTTCCTGTAAGAATGCAGAGATCAGGGTAGCAGAGAGCCTTCTTATAACTCATGTAACTCATTGCAAGGTCAGTAGCCAATAAAGACATCACCAACCCTGATTAATCGTGGATGGGTACCACCCCCAACTTTGCTTTGATCCCAGAGACCTAGATAAATGTCATGATGGGGCCTTCAGCGTCTTAGCTTCGTCCTTCACGAGCACACCTAACGGGACACAGCAAGGGAGGGTTAGAGGAAAGGTAACGAAAGGCTGATAAAGGTCACCTCGGAGCTACAGTGCCTCTGACAGGGAAGATATGCTCCTGCTGGATTAGAAATCAAGACGCAGATTTCTTTCACCTGCAGGAGAGCTTTTGTAAACTACTTCACATAATCTGTAGGCTTCTGCAATGATTTTGTGTCTCAGAAGAAGCTTATTGTTTGCTTTTCTAGTAAGTAAGAAATAAATTGGGGGTTTGAAAATAAGGTAGTTATTAGCTTCTGTTCCCTAATGATATCTAACTGACTTCATAGAGACAGCTACTTAGGAACAGTTTCTAAGGTTGCATTTTTAGATGGTCATGTTGTTATTTCTAAGTTATTTCTTGTTTCCATTGATAATCTTCAATGTATAGTAAAGACTCTGCTAACCATATCATGATCAATATACAAGAATATGCAGCATTCTATGTCCCTCTAGCATACCTTTGTATGTATATATATATATTATATATATATATATATAATATATATATTTCTGTTTAGAAATACAACCTGTATTCTCATAGAGTTTTTACCTATGCTAATGTGGGTCTTATTATCAATGGGGAAAATTGGAACTAGTCATGTTTCTAAAATTTTTTAAGAAATGTTATAGTTTAAAAGTAACTTGACATATATATCCCTACTAATCTTTAAAGCAACCCTATAAGAACTGAATAACTTATTACCATTGCAATTCCATTTTTTATAGATGAAGAACCAACAATGAAGTTTCAATACTTTGGGGGCTAGAGAAGTTGGTAAGTGGGAAAGAACACTGACTGCTCCATCATTAGGACTTGAGTTCGTATTCCAGCACCTATGTAAACATTGGGCATGGCCGTGCACACCGGCAATCCCCGTGCCATGGGTTGGGTGGTCCAGAAACAAGATCATGGGGCTTTCTGGACCCCAGTCGAGTTCCAGGTGCAGTGAGAGACTCTGTCTCAAAGTAATACATTAGAGTGAAATAGGATTCCTCCATGTGCACACACATCCACACATGTCCAAACACACACTCACACACACACACACACACACACACACACACTCACACACAACACCAGTGATAAGCCCAACTATATTAGAAATAAAGATAAGTCTAAAATGCATCCTCAAATTAAATACTCAGCAAGCACCAAGGTTTCTATGGCATCATGAAAAGAAATCCCAAGCAAAAAAATCAACAAACTGACAAATAGACAGGCATAAAGTAGGCCTTCTCCATATAAGAATGAGGATGGATTTAAATGCGAAAGCGTAAAGAACAGATGATAAAGTAGAAAGGAAGGAAGATAAAGGTGGTCAAAGCAAGCATCAAGTTGGCTACCTATGCTACAGGTGCTAGAAATTCTTGATGAGCAAGGATGTTTTGCAATTGATAGCCAGGCATTTGCTGTATTCTCAAATGTTAGCCTTACATTATTCAAAAACATGTGACAAGTTTTATAAACTTACAGACAGACTTCTGATTGCAAAACCGGGCTAAAATACTGTTGCACAATTAGAATGTGTTTAAGAAGCCAATTATGATTTAAGATGGGCTTCAAAGTGGGGAAGATTGTGTTCTTTTAAATAACCTTCTTCAAGGAAGGCTGTGAAGAACATGAGGAAAGATGATATATACACTTTCCTCTCAGTCACTGAAGAAGACATTTTGTCTTGCTATTTTGTTTTTTTTTTTTTTTCTGCTCTTCCCTTGGTTCTTATCTATTTTGTGTAAAGTTTCTTCAGGAGCATTTATTCATCCTTAGCATTGTGACGCTTGTCTGTGTGTAGAGGCCAAGAACTGGGAATGCCCATATAAACAACTGCTTGCAGTGATTCCAAGCCCAGGCATGCCTCTACTTCCTTTCAACTATGAGCTGTGGGCTAAATAGTTTCAACACATTCGCGGATTTGGAATTAGGAGGCCTAAAAAAGTTTGCCAGATGTGCAAGGGACATTCTGAAAGTGAAGACATTTCCTGAGTAGTCAGGAGCAAGCCACACACTCTTGGGAGACACATCTGTGTAACTGTAGCTCTTCAGAAATAAGCTCTTCACTTATTTCTTTCATTGAAATATGGGTTCTCCTTCAAAGGATATGAGATAACATTTTTTCCAATAGTTCAAACTCATAAATGCAGGTTATCCTATCCATATTATAGATACTTGCAGATCATAGTTATCTAAAATAATAATTACCAGAACTCTCCTGATTTTTTAATAAATATTCAAAACAGGCAGTTTCTCAGGTTGCAAGTTAGTCATCTGGCTTGTAAATAGTATTCTTAGTTGTGCGCTCTGAATAATGTTTATTATATTCATTAACTCAGTAGTTACTAATTGTTTTATAGAGAAGATGGTTTAATCAAGTGCTTAATTTATTATAAAATCACAGATTTATGCATGCATGCTTTTAGAGGTTATCTGTCTGTGAGAAATTCCTTTTAGAAATCTCGAAATTCAAACAAGTCCCTGAACAAAAATAGCCTTTTCCCTTCCTATTTTTTAAGCTTTTATTTTATCTGCTGTTTCACTATGGTTCTAAATTGCTCTTCAAAAGATCTTAAGCCTCTTTCAAACTTCTCACTGATTTCAAGTGAAAACTAAAATCATTGGTTATAGATCTAGTGTCAAATAAGTCTTTATCTTTTCCTGTGGGCGGCTATCTTCTTGACTGATGTAAGTGAAGAAGAAGAAGAAAAAAAAAACCCTGAATTTCTGTTTCCTGTTGAAAATGGACAATTTAGCCACCACATGTCTGCCAATGTATTTTTGTATGAGATGTAATTATATGTGAAATAATAACCTTGCTGCCAAATAGTTTTCAGTGCTGTGCTTTCTGTGAGAAACAATACATTTCCAGTTCCAAAAAGGCAATAAGATAATGACATTCAAGTCAATCTCTTGCTGCTTTCACTTTCTTGCTACATTTGAAGCCTCTTGTTCATCCCTCTCTAGTTTTCAATATGTTAAGATGACAATCTCTTATTATAATTTAGATAGCATAGCCTTTGGTTAATTTTCAGCCCATTTTTTTCTGAATATGGATGTATTAGAGAGTCTATTCTCAATTTATGATAACAGGTTTTTAGAAAACACTCTCTCATATAAATCATTGGCTATTGTGTCGTGTTAGGAGTTTATAATATACAATTTTCACTAATCCATTTTAGTAAGTTAAAAACCCATTCACATAGAAAAGGACACAAGTAAAAGAAAAGTCAATACTAATAGCCAATATTTATTTAGTAATAACCCTGGATCTGTCATTATGCTAAGAGCATTAGGTATGTTCTCTCACATACCCCTTTTGGATCATCCAAATGTGGGCCCTGTTCTTATTTCCATTTTACATGTCTTAAACTGTGTTTTTCAATAGGTAAGTTTTCCCTTCTTGCTTCCCAAGAAACAAGACAATCTTTGCAGCCATAACTGAGTGTCACTGAATGTCATTATGGGAAAAAGCAGGAAGCCAAACCCTCAGAGAACCAGGGGGCATTTTGTTTTTTAGTTTCAAGGTAAGTTTATGTGAATGATTTAAAAGGAACACAAACCGCTGAGGAAAGCAGGATGCAAAAGTAACATAGAAGCTTCATTTCATTGATTGCTTCTCATCTTAAAAGACACTTGGGTTCTTGTGAAACGAGCACAGTGTCTGTACCAGTTACTACTGCTCCTGCGTTATAATAATTCAAAGTTCTCTGGAGTAAAATAATACATGTATGTTCTACATGGTGCCTGAGGATTTGGAAAACAATATCATCTTAACAGATAGACAGTGGTTCAGAGTTTCCCCCTGAATCTGCTCCCTAGATGCCTTTGAGTACTGTGGTCAACTGAAGGTTTGAAAGCTGCTGCAGAGTCTGCTTTCTAATGAGACTCGTCCTTGCCAGACCTGCACAATGTCTGACATATCAACATGCCCCATGGACTATTTCAGGAGAAATGATTTCAAGAAGTAGGAACCTTAAGGATTAGGGCTGAACAGGTGAAGAGGAGTGCTCCTATAGTGGGTCTTACCAAGGAAGGGTCACTTGGTCTACCACAGAGGCTTGAACCCCCCACAAGAGCAGATGATACAGAGGTAACCCGTGAATCACAGACGCAGACAGACACTAGGATGGGAGGGAGTGGGATGGATTGATGAAGGGAGGGGAGGAAAAGAAGCAGTGAAGGAGGGAGGAGGGAAGGAGGGGGCAGGGATTACTATTCGTTGTGCTTGTAAAACTGGGAAAAAACATAATAATGTTTTTTAAAAACATTATGTGGTGGCTAGTGGATTGTTGCTGTCTATTGGCCAGAAGTCCTAAAGCTAAGTTCTTTAACACTTGGGGAGCCCCAGAGAGGTTGCAGTTGTGATCTGGAGGACTGACATCCACTGAGTAAGTGATTCAAGGTGACTGGAATGATCTCCTGTGACTGGCCTTAGGAGTCACGTGATTGCTTTTGCCATGTTCCATTCATCACACAGACTTTTTTTTAATATATAATAGTGGAAGGATCTACACTGGGGTATGCATGCCAGAGATTAGGATCATTGAAGAGCAGCTTGAAGTTTGGTTACCGCATCAGCCTACACTGAAGCCTGACAGAGTCTTTTCATTAGTATCAGTTAACCATCCCAAGACCCTTCCATAAGTATTAAAGGAAGAGCAGATATCCCACAGTGGATGAGATTAAATGATCTGCTTCCCTGATATCTGGTGAGAGTGTTTGTAGATAGTTAGTGTGCACTTGTGTGGTAATTTGTGTCATTCACTGTTCTAAGCAATGGGAATTTATTGGTAAATGAAACATCCTTACCCTCAAAAGCACACATTGCACAATATAAAGATAAGTAATGGATGTGAAAAATTTCAGATGGAAATGTATGCCATCTGAAAATATGGTAACATGTAAGGGGATTCTTTTTTTTCTCTTTTCCATTTTCTTCTGTGTGTGTGGTGTGACATGTGATATGTGTGATGTGTGTGTGTGTGTGTGTGTGTGTGTGTGTGTGTGTTCATGCAAGTTTGTGTTTGGGGTAGGTGTGACATTAGGATCCTCCTTTATCGTTTTTCCACCTTATTTTTTTTTTTTTGAGAAATGGTCTCTATATACCAGTATAAAATGAATACTGTATGTATTTACACAGTCATTATTGTTATTCAGGGAATTCATTTTAGTGAGTTGAATTGAATTTGAAGTAGGTATCCAATCAAAAGAACATCTATACATGATTTCTATATACTTTTTTTAGCTTTTAGATATACATTTTTGAGGCAGTGTATCATGCTGTAGCTCAGGCTAACCTGAGACTCAGTAGATACCCAAGCTGACTTCAAACTTGTGGTAATTCTCATGTCTCAGCCTCCTGGGTGTTGGGATAAGCATGAACCAGTACACATGATTTATGTACATTTTAGTTAAATATGTATGCAAATTTTGTTAATCATGATGAATTTAGTTATATGTCCCTGTTATACAATACTTTATTTTGCCAAAATTTTGCATCAGGGCTGGGATATAGCCCAGTGGGACAATGCTTATTTGCATGTGTTGTGAGTTAACCTTAGAACCCACAAACAGATTTTTTTACATATATGTTAAAATATCTGTAGTTAACCATTTTTACTTTTGTCCACCAAGTTTTTTTTTCTGACTTTACTGATGTAAAACTTCTAAAAAGGGCCACGTAGAAGACACGTATGTGTAGGTAAGAGTGAATCGTCCTGAAGGCAGAAAATTTCTTTCTTCTAAGAAGTAGTCAAGAGTCAATAATATCTTTATCTACAGCTTCAAAGCCCTACTTTGCAACCTTCTATAGTTCCGTAGCTAATGTTCAGAATCCCTTGCATTAAAACCATTTATAATTTCTTCTGTTGTGTTTCCATTCTTGTATTTAAGTTTGTCCTCAGATGACGTAAAAAACAGCACAACATGGAAACCACTCTCCTTCCGTATATGTTGCCATGAGACTTCTTATTTGTGCCAGTTGAAGCTCTAGCAAAATAATGACAATCAAATAATGTTGTTCATATTGATGCTGCAGTTTTAGGAGCTTCAGTAGATCTGAGCCATCCAATGCTTCTGTTTGCTTGTGAGTTTCTTATTCGGTTCATGGGACCAAGAAAATCTGGAATAGATTGTCAGAAATTCAGCAGTTTATTTTAAATGTCAAATGCAGTATCTATATTTTTGACTATGTAATTTTAAAAATTAACACCTTACAACATGCTCATTTCCCTTCAAAATACCAGTTTTTTAGGAAAGCAAATATGGATTTCTCATAGCATTAAAGAATTCTTACATTGATAATAAGAATTTACTTAGAAGTTTTGACTTGTGAAAAGAGCTTCCTCTCTTAAACATAAAGAATTATTAGACTGGCCACTGGTTCTGAACATCTAAGTGGTAATAGTACTTATAATGGATTAAAACAACTAAAAGAAATGAGTGTTTTAAATTTTCCTTGGTAGTATAGTCTAAGTGGCAAAACATTGGATAGTGCTTCTGTCCTCTTTATTTTCCATTTCTAATGTAGAACCAATTAAGAGTAAGCAGTTGAAAATAATTTTTAACATAATTCTGCAATCCATTTCATAACGTAGTTAACACAATTTCTCCACACAAATGGATATCAATTTCAGTAAGTTTCTAAATGGAGGGTGCTGTGTGAGACCTTTCATTCTGCCCTCTTAAAACTGGCAATTATATGCGAAGGAAGTGGTGGTTTCATTAGAACCCTACACATACCTGGCCAAGTTGGCAGCTTCTATTATATAGATATTGCTTCTTTTCCCCTTACAGAGGTGATAAATGAGTTTCTATATTTTATTCAAGGTGTTTTGAGAAATTAATTAAATATTTGCTAATAAGTAACTGTGTATAACAAATAATGTTATATATACATAATTGCAATCTTATTTATGTATATACATAAAATTTTCTTTATTATTTTCAATGTAATAGAATGGTATGCACTTCTCAGCTAAAGGAGTGGTATGGTTACACAACATTTACATAAGCCCATAGACCAAGAGAAAATAACAGTTATTCACCAGTATTAAGTGAATATCAACCTAATTTATAAAACACATCAACAATAAAGACAACGCATGAGTAAACTGCATGATGTGTTGGAGAGATAAACACTTCAAAAAATCTAGAGCAGTAAAATTTGGCTAAGGAGTTAGGGTGGCCTTTTCCTTGCTCATTAGTGAAAGCTCAGATGATGAAAAAGAGTATGTTAAAAAATGCTTCTTAACATAGTTTTGACTGGCGTATTGAATATATATGTGCACATCTGTGTGTATGCTTCTACATTATACAGATTTGTAATACATTTTATATAGGAAGCAATAACCTTTGTTTGAGAGTTAATTATATCCTTGAAGGTTACATGGTAAGCCAATTTAATATCACTGATTTTACATCCACAGGTATTTTTTATCTCCTTCTCTTTTTTATAGTAGTATTGTGTACTATAGCATGTGAATTCTACATCCCTTTTATCTTTTTTATTCCTCCAAACCTATATACCAATTTTAATACCTAATATACTTTTATTATTGCTTAATCTTATTATCCTTATTATAACAATAAATGTCCTGACGTTATTTTAATGCAAAATCATTCTAAATATTTCTTTTGTTTACATATTTCTAAGTTGCCTTGTGAAATCAAAGTAAAAAAGTAAATGTTGTGGCATATTATTAAATAAACACTTCAGAATTATTGCTTGTCACTGTTCTGTAAGAATCAATTCAAGTATAACATTAATGAGAAAGTATTCTGCTCAAAGTAAGTTTCCTTAGGTGGTATAATAATAATTTTTAGGAAATAAATGTTATCCTCTAATAATCTGCTTCTATTATGAAATTTCAGTATGACTGAATTTGAAGGAAAGACTGACAAACATATAGAAACTAAATTGAATGTACAGAATGTGAGGTATTTTTAGGACTTTTAATTTATCATGTATTTTAGATAAACTTTTGTCATTTGTGGTTATCTTTCTGTTTTCAACAGTAACAACTTTCAGTCTCATTTAGCATATCTCAGAGGAAATGTAAGGTACATTCCTTCACTTACTACATTTTCATTTCATAAGCATGGATTGAAGACCATAATTTTTGGCCTCTCTACTTTCTGGGACACAAAACATAGTGACACTTGGGTCATAATGCATAAGATAGTTACACAAACTGCTTCTTACCACACAATGGAAAGCACTAGAGTGTTGAAAGAACCCAGAGTAAGGGATACAAGTGAGGACCACAAGGGATGGACTTAGAGAAGTGTTTCATAGTATCTGGGGAAATAGGAGCTACAACAAGGACCCTTCAGGCACTGTGAGCAACATGGACCGAATAATGACAGCTTGGTGTGTGTGTGTGCGTGTGTGTGTGTGTGTGTGTGTGTGTGTGTGTGAGAGAGAGAGAGAGAGAGAGAGAGAGAGAGAGGGAGTAATGAGATTAAATGGCAATCTTGATTGTTGGCCTTTATCTTCCACCTTATTATAAGCAGAATCTCTGTTATTTCACCCAGAAACTTTTGGGGATCCTCCTCTCTCTAATCCCATATGGGATTACATATGCTCCCATTCAAAGTTGGGTCCTCATGCTTTCATAAGTATGTTTACCCGCTTAACCATCTATACAACCCATCTGTGGTATTTTCAAAGACTATAAACATAGTCATTCAGGTTGGCTCTTCCTTGATCACATATAAGAACAACAAAAAAGGAAAGCTCACAAGGTCAAAGGTGCAGTAAGCTGCTGCAATGGAAAAATAACAACGCTTCCTTAAGTGTTTAGATATGGGTCATTTTAGACCTTACAGAACACTGTTTGCACTGGTGGCTTCATTCCCTTGAGTGAGAAGCATAGCATACTAATATAAGTGACATAAATGACATATATAGTCATATAGTGACAAATATTTTCTTAGTCTTTCCCTGAATAGAATTAAAGCTTGGAGTGGCTTAAGTGAGGATCAGGAAAAAGAGATACCCAAACAGCATGTATAATAGATTTATGACATCATTCTGTCCCAAGTGAAGACCAACTGATAAATGAACATGGATGTGACTTGACCTTACCTTGGTCCAAAGGACCTGAAAGCTACCTGGTGAGTATTTTTCTGACCTCCAGTGCACACTTGAAAAGAATTTTTAAGAAATTGACATTTGTTCTCTATCCTTTGCATTAAGAGCCATTATGCTAAGAAGGGCCAAGTGAGCACCCTGAAATTACAACCTCCGCTGATCTGTAATATATTTGAAACCATATTGTAAAGGGTATATCATAATTATCTTTCATTTTCTGGTATTTGGTCCATTGGTTAGATATACTGGGTCAGTTTCTGTTTGATTTCTGGCTTGTAATGAGGCTAAAAAACATAGTTTTTAAAAGACTCTTCGCATATTCACTGTCTACCTTCGCAGTTGTGTTAAAACGTCTGTTCTGTACAATATGATAGATTGAAAGAACCTTGGTCATACTTAAGGGCATCAGATAGAATATAATGTGTTTTTTCACTATATTTTTAACTTACTAATTACATTTGGAGAACAGAAAGGGACAAAAACTGAATAGCCTAGAAATATGAAACAGAGATATAGAAACCTGTTAGATCGGCTTTATGAATTGAACTGAAGTATGCTTTGAAATGCCTTCCAACTAAAGTGTAAGTTGTAGACATCTCTCTCATGTCATTCTTGGTGAACATGCTTGGATTGTGGAAGTAATTCATAAAATACTATTTTACTTTAGAGTCACTTGTAGAGGAGTAATGTAGTGACTCAGTTATTAAATATGTTGAAGATTTTGAATGGGACCAAGAGCAAGAGATAATTCTGCCGGGATTAGGCTGAAACATGAAGATGGTGAGTTTGAGTACCCCCTGGATGCTAGAAGGAGCTCGAAGTCATCCTAAGGACATAGACTTTATTTCAAAAAAGGATGGTGTTAGTAATATCTGCCATACATAATGTTGTGCATGGAATGTAGAGAGCTCTAATGGAAGAGACACCATTCTGGTCTCTAGGCTTTGGAGAGAAAAAGCTCTCTGCAATCAAGAATCATTTGAAATTAATACCCTAGTGTATTTCTGGTCCTGCTCTGAAAAAATGAACCATCCAGAAATAAACTGATTATGTCATCCAAACCATCTGTCACGAACTATTTCAAAATAGATACATTGAGGTTTAAGGTCAGATTGATGTAGTAATTGTTTATCATATGCCATTAATGCTTTGTGATCTCAATGTTAAAACCAAGAAGATCTGAAGAGAATTATTAAGTTGTATTACATGATGGAGAGAAAGGATGGAACTCAAGGACATGGAATCTGCGAGGGAACTGAAAGGAACTCTTGAGCCAGAAAAGAACTCACAGACTCCAGATGTGGAGTCTATGAGGGGCAAAGGAGCTGGATAGCCAAAGATGGTTAGCAGGATCAGAGGTATTTATGGAGCTAGGCAGGCCCTGAAAAAATGTTTTTTTCTTATTGGTTAGCTCCAGTTTCTGCAAACCTGATTGGAGCTTTTGGTCCCTTACATCTCATTGGTCTGTTCATATAAGGACCCAGTCCAATAGACCATGTGGCCAAACTCATAGTTTAGCTGTTTCTTTTAAAAAATATTATCTGCAATGGAGCTCATCTCCATAATCTTTCATAACAGAGGGTTAAGTTGATGACCTTATTTTTGTGAGGATTAAAGCTAGTTCCTCAAGATTAATAAAGTGTGTTCCTTCAGGATAATTTCAGTAGTGGGGGATAACCTTCAAAGACCTTTTTAGCATGGCCCTATTCTAAAACTGCATAAGTGGCAATGAGTCATTTACTTCTACTATATCAATAACTCTCCTTTATTTTAAACCTGTGTCTTTGTGCTGGTTCGTTTCAGCTGTCAACTTGATATGAAGTAGAGTCTTTGGGCACATCTTTGGGAAATTATTAAGGAATACCTGTGATCTGCAGAACACTGTAGAAGTCTACAAAAGATTTTTTTCATAAATTTCATAATGAAGGAAGACCCAGTACATAGTGGGTAGGCCCATTCCCTTGGCAGGTAGATAAGATGGAGAGTGAAATAATTGGTGGACTGACACGATGACAAACCAGAAAGCAAATATTCAGCATTGGTCTTTGCCACTTTCACAGAGTTTCACTGTGAATCTACTGTGGTCCTTTCCCCTTGTTCTTTCTGGTAACTACTGTTATGGTGAATTATAACTTGAAAATGTAAACCAATAAAAATCTCCTTGTCTTCCTGCATTATTTGAGTTGTCAGTTTATCACAGTAACAAAGTTGTGAAATCTTCAGAAAGAAAGAAAATCTTCATGTGATAAAAATTCATATTCTGCATAATCAACTCCTATTGAGTCTTAGTTCAGAAGCAAATAGCCTGATAGGTTAATAGTGGCTAATGCATTGCAGCCCTTTTTCTTCATTTCTATTCCATTGTGCCTGAAGGTTAGAAGTGAAACTAATTCATGCAGTGGAAAGAAATGCTTTTGATAATTTTTGGTGAAAGAAAACGGCCTAAATGGTAGGAAATATGGATTCTGACTAGTGGCAAATGTTTTGACTAGTTTAACAAGAGAGTCAGAAGAAACAATTTTAGCATATTGGAGACAAGGTAATTTTATAAAGTGGTAAGAGAAGGAACTCAGGTGAGTGAATTACATTAGGCACAGATTTTTGGGCTTCATGTTAGAGTATACCAGATAGTATCCACTGCAGAGAAATATCTCAGTTTTCAGGTTTACCAGATGACCCGTGAACTAAATGAGGTCAGTTTATTTCCTTAGCCCTCCTAGTTGTATCTGAAATGAGTCTGTTAGCCAGAGTAATGATGTTATAGGTTAGAAGTCTTCCTGGACATAAAATATACTTCCAATAGTTTTCATTTGCCTAACTTGCTGCTTCCTATACAACTCATTTATTTTTTTAAAAAATGCAGAAAATTTATTTTCCCTGGAATAAAGAAAAATAGTAGCTAGTGTGTGAATTTTGTACTTCCAAGCAGAGTTTTACTCCAAATTTTCATAATAGCGACTATAGTGTAACCTGACATTATGTTTTTTCTTCTTATTTTTCCCCTTATAATCTAATTCTCTTTTTTCTTGGAAATATGTGATGATCTATTAATACTGACATATCAGATTGAGGGTTATCCTGCCAAATTCAAGTCTATCTGGTTCCATAGAATGTAACCTTGTATGGAAACAATCTTGATTGTTATAATTGAGCAAGTATCTCAAGAAAAAAATCCCTATGGACTTAATATGGACCCATAATCTGATGACTGGTATGTCTATTTGAGGAAAGGATAAGTGATTTAGACAGAGAACTACCAAAAAAAGAGGTATGTGAGACAGAGGTGGTAGTTTCAGTAATGCTGTCATAAACAATCAATTACACAAGAGCAGAAAGAGGCAAGGATGAATCTCTGATAAAAATCTTAGGAGAAAAATCTGAGTTTGCTAATTTCAGCTTTGGATTCATCTTACTCTCTTATGAAGAAACATTTATATAGTTTTATGCTACCATATTTTTGACAATTTGTTAAGACAACCTTAGGGAACATATACAACCCATGAAGGAGAAACAAAAAAGAGAGAGAAAATTTGAAAGAAGAAAGAAGCAATTGCCATTCACTGATGATATACTAATCTACTAGAAAACCTCTCTATATAAACTATTAAAAAGAACCATAAAAACCATCTTTTTCCAGATATGATACAATGCCAATTATATTTCTTAAACCAGTACAAATTAAGTAATATAGTTACTTAAAAACTATTACTCTGACTAAAAAAAAATAAAATGAAGTATCTAGTAGTAGTATGCATTTTATTTTTTTTTTTGGAGAAAAGTATGAAAATTACTTGAAGACATCGAAGAAGACCTATATCAATGAAGAAATAACCTTAGCCATGATCGACAGGGTGATGATGAGAATTTCCATATTCATGTAAAGATTCCAAACATTTCTGATCAAAGTAATAGATGTGATTTAATTGAACTTGCAAATTTGCGTTAAAGATTATTTAAAAAGATTTAGGAAACATGCTGTTTTAAAGAAGAGAAGGTAGAATGGAATTATTACATATTTTAAAGCTATAGCAAGCTGAAAAGTGAGAATGGTGAAGATATGTATACCAAGGTTAATGGAATAGAATTAATAGTCCCAAATACTGTGTCAGAAACACTCATTGGTCAGCTGAGAGAGACAAACCTTCATACTTAGATAATACCAGGTTATTTGTGTGTGAAATGAAAAACTAAAACTTTCATAAGAAAAGCTCTTTAAACGTAAAAGGAAATAAAAGCCCAAGAGAGATATTTGAGTATAAAAGGGGTTTAAAAAAATCAATACAAATGTTGGTAGAAAATAATCATGACAAATGAGACAAAATATTAGTATATTGAATGCACAAAAACCTATGTATCAATAAAAAAGATAGGTAGTGTTATTTTAAAAAATTGTATAAATATTATTCAGTAGAAAAAGATGAAAGCTTGAAAAATGTATTTTTCATATATATGCATACATGTATGTTTATGTATATACATATACATACATACATACATATATATATGTGAAGGTGCTGAACTTTTTTAGAAAAAAAGCTAATTAAAATTAAAGGTACAATGTGACATGATTTCATATCCTCCTGATTGGCTAAATCATGTCAGTGCCAACTTTACAATGTACTGCTAATAGTAATGTTAATTGCTCTAAAAATTTTTGAAAACTATTTTAATTTACTAAAATTAATTATATAGACACTTTATGATTGAGCAATTTGGTTAGCTACCAAAAAATAGTTTGTACTGGTTACATGTAGAGAAAGATGCATAGCAGCATTGTCTTTAAATGATTAGAATAAATAAATAAAGGTGATCAAAAATAAATCTGGTAAATTATATTTATTTTCATTGTACTAAAGGTGAATTAATGGTATTTATAGGTATCATCTTGTAAGAATGTTGCAAACACAATGGTGAGTGAAAACAAAACCAAGTCAGTATAAACAAAGAAGCAATTATTAACTTATTAGCAACTCCCACTTCTTCAGTTACTCTTCTATCACTCTGACCCAAGGAACTTAATGAAAAGTTTATTTTGGTTTAAGGATCCAGAGGAGTTAGAAGCCATAATAGTGATGAACACATGGTGGCAGGCAGAGAAGGCAGAGTGGCAAAAGCAGGAGTCCGACTGTTACATTTCAGTCACCCTAGCAAAGCAAATGAAGAGATGAAAAATAACTGGTTCTGAGTTATCAAACATAATTACCAGCAGTCTATTTCCTTCAACACGAATCTACTTCCTAGTCATTTCCCAACCTTCCCAAAAGGCACCACCAGTTGGTGACCACGTGCTCCTGCACACTGGTCTGCAGAAGACATTTTACATTCCAGTTATGACATTTTATCCCTTGACAATCTCCAGTTCATGAGTATCTCATGATGTAAACTCTATTTGAGTTCAACTTTAAAGCTTCCCCTAGTCTTCATCAGTCCTCAATTGTATGTCCTTTTGGGTTTAAAAGTCCTAAGCCCAATTCTCTTCTGAGATTCGAGACAGTGCCTTAACTATGACTCCCTGTGAAAACAAAAGTTACATAAATTCCAATATACAGTGCCATAGAATAAACATTCCATTCCCATTGGAAAAGGGAGCAATAGGGACATAACCAAGAAAGATCAGACAAAAATCTCACTTGAGAAATCATTGAATCCTTTAGCTCTGTGTCCAGTATCTGAGGCTCCTGAGGAAATTATCTCAGTTTCAAAGATAGGGAACTGCCTTTCTTGCTTTGCTGCCTGCAGCACTTATCTGTGCCAGACTAGTTTCATTGCATTCACTCAGTCCTCCTCCACAGTGTATGTTCCATGAATTCTGGCATCACTTGCATCCTAGTATCTCCAGTGCAATTTAAGCTTCATTTTTACAACTTTATACAAATGCCTCTCAGGGATTTTTTGCAGAGACCCTGACCCTGCCATATTACTTCAGTGGCTCTCTGAACCATGGAGGAATTCTTGACACCCTCAGTCTTGCATTGCTCATGCTTCCAAAATCAGTACTACACAGTCAGTGTTGTGAAATTCTGCCAATAACTTCAAGATGGAGGCTGGTCCCTTTAGAGTCCAGTTGTTGCAGCCTGAGGGGAAGCTTCCCTTGTCATTTTCTTTACTGCAGTGGAAAAATCCTTGGACTCTATGACCTTAGGTTTTACCCTTAATTGTACTTTTACTACTTTTACTAGTTTTGGTGGGTGCTATCTTGTACTTAGGGTGCCTTTCTATTGTTCCAGTGAACAGGGAATAGGATATGACCCTTCAGTATTGCTAATGAGACTTTAAGTTCACCCTCTACAACTTTCCTCACAAAATGTCATATTTTCAAATTTTTTTGACTTGACTTGGTGCACTTTTTCCTTGAAGAGCTGAATGAGCACATTGACAAGCAGGCATGCCACCAGGCCAGATCTACGTTGTCTTGAAAAATTCTCCACTGAAGACATGTAAGTATTGCATTCTAATCCAGTTTTATACAGCTTTCCACGGCATGGACAGAGTGTAGCTAGATTCCTTGCCAAAAAAATCACACTGATTTCTCCTAATTTATTTCCTACAGTCTTTGTTTCCCTCTGAGGTTTAGTGAGCCAGACCAATGCTGTTTTTGTTTCTATCAGAATTGCTCGCCTCCAAACCATTGCTAGAACAGCCCATTAAGTTTCTTTACAGCATTCGATAGTTTTTCTTGTCTAAATCTCTAATTTTTTCCACATTCCTCCCAACAGCAATTCTGTTGGTTTAAAAACCACATGATCTGATACCTACTATACTAATGAAAACTTCCTCTGGAACCAAATTCTAGTCTAGTTACTCTTCCATTGATGTGACAAAATACTTCGAGCCAGGTAATTTGAGGCAGAAAACTTTTGTTATTTTGGTTTACCATTCCAGAGGAGATAGATTCCATCATATCAGGGAACACACAGTGGTGGATAAAGAAGGCATGGCAACAGGAGCAGGAGACTAGCTGCTAAATTTCAGCCATATTTAGGAATCAGAAAGAGAAAAAGCAAGTGAAGCCAGATTATCACATCCAAGTACCCCCCCCACACACACAATAATGGAACTCCTCCAAAAAGGCTTTGCCACCTAAGGCATCTACTACCTTCCCGGACAGGACCACCAGTGGTGACGAAGTGGTCAAAGAACAACATATTGGGGATATCATTTTTCTTCAACAGTAATCATTCTTTTCTTTTTTTTTAATTTTTATTTATTCAATTGTGCGTATGTATGTGTGCGTGCGTCTCTGTGTGTGTAGAACCACGGACGAATTTGGGAACCTCCATGGATGCCTCCACCTCCTTCCACCCTGGGATTCACAGGCTCCGCCATACCAGGACCAGAAACGCAGGCCGCCCCCGCTTCCGCCTGGCATCTATACGTGGGATCCGGGATCCGAACTCAGGACCTTCCGCCTGCAAGGCGGAGGCTTAACCCCTGAGCCACCTCTCCAGCCCCCTTTTCTATTTTCTCTATTCTCCTTTCTTTTTCTTTTTTCTCTTTTTCCTTCCTTCCTTCCTTCCTTCCTTCCTTCCTTCCTTCCTTCCTTCCTTCCTTCCTTCCTTCCTTCCTTCCTTCCTTCCTTCTTTCTTTCCTCCTTCCTCCCCTTCCTCCCCTCCCTCTCTCTCTTTCTTTTTCTTTCTCCCTCCCTTCCTCCCTCCCTTCCTCCCTCCTTCCCACCTTTCTTTCTTTCTTTCTTTCTTTCTTTCTTTCTTTCTTTCTTTCTTTCTTTCTTTCTTTCTTTCTTTCTTTCTTTCTTTCTTTCTTTCTTTCTTTCTCTCTCTCTCTTTTCTTTCTTTCTCTCTTTCTGTTTCTCTCTTTCTCTCTTTCTCTCTTTCTTTCTCTCTTTCTCTCTCTCTTTCTCTCTTTCTTCTCTTTCTTCTGAGACAGGGTTCCAACACATACCCAGGTAAGGTTTCAATTCACATTCCTCCTGCCTTAGCCTCCTGAGTTCTGGAATTACATGTGGAAACATCAGCCCTGTCTTCTGTTTTTCCTCATCTTAAGGAGAGTCTTTAGACTTTGAAATATTATGTTTTCCTTTTCAGTCACATCAAAATACTTTCTCATTTTTCTTATATTTTGTTTTTATACATTTACTTATGACTAAAGAATGCGTCAATTTCACATAGGTGTTATAATGTGCTGTATAAAAATTCTGTTAAGGTTTTCTGCCTTCATTCCATCATGACAGGAAAAGATTTTTATGCAATGACATATTTTATATTCATTTTGATATATTTTTGCTTTCTTTTGGTTTGGTTGAGTGTGTGTGTATGTTTGTATGTATGTATACTGTGGTGTGCATGTGGCATTTACTCTCTCTTCCATCATGTCCATTGTGGGAATGAGACTCAAAATATCACATTTGTGACAAATAAATGTGGAGCCATTTCACCAGCATTGAGAATTGCTTTGAGGATCAACAAATGTTCTCTCTGGAGAATGTTTCATGTGTGCTGCTGTTTTGTGTGTTGTGTTTTAAAGATGTCAGGTAAGTCTAATTTCATTTTATTTCTTGTATGGAGAATACATCTCTGTCCTGAGAATTATGAATCTGTCTGAATAAACAATATGAATAAAAGTGAAATAAGTAATTTCACAAAACACCCATGTATATGCAAAAATACATGAAGTATTACCTATTCCATGGAAGACGATACATACTTTTGTTTTTATAATGGAGGGAATTAAGACTGGCATAGGAAGAAAAGGAATGTTTTAAAAATATATCTAGAATCATTAATTTGCATGCCTGAGGAATTTGATGTTTATATAGTTATTGAATTGTTCTTTTAAGAGCTTTAAGATAAAAGTAAGTGGTAAAATTTAAGTATTTTCTAAATTGTTAGTTTGGAAAATATTTATTTTGCAGTAGAAAAGGAAGATTTATTCACCAATTTGTTTTAGAATGTAAAAAGTTAATGCCTATATCTCATATTATCTTTGAGGTAGGACTATAAATAATTTTATTTTAGTGACCAATTGTCAGTTAATTCAAGGTTCCATAAAGTCATTTGTTATTCATGTTGATTTTTCTCCTCTAAGAATTTATTTGAAATCCAAGTGAACTTTACATTTTCCACAAATCCTTTCTGGTGCCAACTAGTTAGAATAATAGCATATACATACAGATCAGTTCTTTCATTGCATTTTCCAAATTCATGCTACTTGTCCAAGTACAGACTTTGGTCCAAAGTGCAGATTTTGATGTTTAACAATACACATGCAGGAGGACAAGAAAGAAATTGCGAGTACACATGTAAAATAATTTTCAGAGTTGCAGAATTAGCTATCTTTGGAATCAGCTGCAATCTAATCTACATTTAATCCATTATTTTAACAAAACTTGAATTACTTCACATGAATTGGAAAATAATTTGTTCAGCCTACATCAGGATAATCAATAGGAATTCTCTTTCCTGAGATTTAGGCAGTGGAGATGGAAGGAAATATTTTTCATTCCTGGGGAGACTTCACTTCTTATTTACTAGAGTAATTTTTAGGACGAACACTCATATTTTGTCTGTATTTTAAAAATGTTTTATATCTGAGCCTAATTTAGAAGATATTTTCAGCTACTTATTTACTTTTATTGATTCATCCTAAATTTATCCCCATCTAGAAATATAGTTATTATATCTTATAATATTCAATTATATTATGTGTAGTTGGTGATATGAATAGTTGCATGAAGATGTATGAGAAGAAAAGAGAGAGATACCACAGGAAAGGCAAGCTATGGGAGTGAAGTGCTATACTTTCAAATTTCATCCTGAAAGCTACTGCAGCAGGAGAGTGATAATATTTGAAGGAAAAGCATATATTTTCTTTTTGTATTATTTTTTCCACTCATACAATCTTAATAGGTACCCCGGTCCCCTCCCTTCTTCGACCCCTCCCTTGACCCCTTTGCTCCCTCCCCCCTTTTCCCCTTCCTTTCATCTCCCCTCCCTCCCTTTCTCCAAGTGCCCCTCTCTTCTCTAGTCACACTCTTCATTAGTTTTTTATATAAATACATTTAATTTAATTCATTCTGTCATTAAATGTTCTGTCATTAAAAGTTCAGCTATTAAATCTTTTAACTATAAAAGTCTATCAAATCAAAATATGTTAAATACTTCAACAAGATAAAATATCAAAATAGAAGTATCATGACACGATAAAACATTAATTTAAGATCAGAGTCCATCAAATCAAATGCCACATCCTGTATTTCAGTGTGCATCTTCTGTTGCTCATCATGTAGTCATGGTGGCTCAATGATTCTAGACAATCTCAATCCCTGTTCACAGTTGAAAGTTGTAGAAGCAAAGTTCTCTGAACCAGGCTGTCTTCCTTTTTTTCATAAAGAGACACTCTTCATTAGTATGAATGTCAAATGTCCCTCTGGGTCCTCCACTCTAGTGAGGTGTAAGGACTCAGTAGCATTGCCTAGAGCCCTTTCTTGTGCTCTCCTTTAGTGTGGGAACACTATTGTGACTGTTAAGCCCTTGCCTCTAAGGATGCTAATGTCTGTGATCCATGCTAGACTTTGGGGGGGATTCATATGTCAGTCATTGCACAGGTCAGGAAAAGCATATATTTTCTATTTTTAGAACTTACATTATTTTCTTCTTTGAATCAGGAGTCATGATACAAACAAGACTGAGAAAAAACATTGATATCAGTATTATCCTCTGAGATACATGATACTGAACTAACTCTGGGAGGCATGGAGATAGAGAACATATAAAATTCCATAACCAATCTGCAAAGACAGCTTAAATGTATTATTGGGTAATTCCTCATGATGTCAAAGGTAATGTCTTCCATGAATGCATTATCTATGTGATCATAAATACCTGATGAGGCTTAGCTGAGTATGGCTGACTAGGATATATCCTGGTTAGCAAGTGTAAGAAGTTTATTAATTCAATTACCAGGGAACTAGCTTATCAATTTTTCTCTTTCCTGTTATTGACACTGGATTCTATATCTCTCAATACTTTATCCCTTGTTTCTTTTTCAGCAATAGATATATTCGAAAACAACTGTGATTGTGAGTTGGTATGGAATGTGATACAATTAACTTCATTTTTTTAAAAAAAATTGGTCTTGAAGGCATTCTTAAAGATTGAACATCATGAAACATGCAAAGAATCATGAAAAATGTTGGTGGAACTTCCAGCCGACGAGTAGTTTCCATTGTGTTACTTAGCTGATGGACCAGGAAATGAAATAAAAGAAGACAAACTGGAGAGGTGCTTTTTATTTTTACTTAACTTGTTAACAATAGCCATTTACAAGATTCTTTTTGGAGTAATTAAATGCATACTAGTGTTCTGCTACGATGACAAATTAATGGAGATATGGACACTAAAGAAGGACATGTAAATAATATTTTTTTCAATGAAGAAAACAAAAGAGAGGATGTAGTGAAGTTTTTCACTTGAAAACAATACCCGATAGAGCCTGAATTTTTATCCTTTAAAGTGGTTTTCCCTCAAAATATACATGTAATATTTTAATTATTTCAGTTAATATTTTCTGAAGAAACAAATCATTATTTTCATGCTTCTTTTTTCCCTATATTGATTCAATGAACTTTAGATTTTTTTTTCTACTTAACAACTTTGATGACATATCAAAAGGAAATTCAAACTGTGTTACCCAGGGACTCAGTACTTAAGTATATGCTACCATGTGGCTTATGTATGTGTGTGTGTGTGTGTGTGTGTGTGTGTGTGTGTGTGTGTGTGCATGTATATGTGTGTATGTGTGTGTAACATGTGTACATGTCTCGTATACTTTTCTTTTAAATCGCAATTTTATTTGACTCTAGTTAATGTGGATATTAAAAATTCATGAAATATACTCTAATAACTATATGATAGGTGAACATAATTGTTTATTGCATTATAACCAGCCCTTTATTTTCTTCCCAACTGGATGCAATAACTCCTGTCACTAGATTCTGAACTAATTAATATTCATGAATCAATTTTCTTAGCCTTTAGATGTCTTGTTATTTCTTACCTCATAGCACAAACATTCTATCTTGCAAGATACTTTGGTAAACTTTTAAGTATCAGGTGAAATACTTTGAATCTTCTGTTAAACTCTATGTAGATGACTTACAGTATCTTGACTTTAATGAAAAAAAAAATATTTGCATGAGACATTGCCAAGATTGTTACCTAGTAGCATCCAACTGATTTTGTTACCTTTTGGTCAATTCATGTTTCTAAGGCAATTTACTTTTCTACTGGGAGTGAACAGCTCAGTCAGTCTTCAGTAGGAATTCTTACGAGCAATCACATGACCTGTGTAATGATACAGAAACTAATTACCATAGCAGACCTATTACCTTTACTAAGTATTATTTACAAGGACAGTCATTGGGTAATATCTAGAGTTCAGCTTTAGAGAGTTTCAACACTTTGGTATGATTAGCTCAGTGTGTTTTGATGTATCTTCAAACAATATGGCTCACATTCAACACCTTTCTTTCTGGGATTTTGAAATTTTGATATATGCTAGCCAAAAGTACCTATCTCATAATTAGCTTGCACTAAAACCCTGGGTACTGGTTTTGAACTAGCCTCTCTGTTAGCTAACAGTTCACCATGTTGTCACAATTCATTGTTGGAAAAGGTAAGTGTATCCTGGTAACTCTGCTAGAAGATGTTTAGAAACTAATGTCTGGTTTTCTGTGGATTTCATTGGAAGTTCTTCTTCCCTTCCCCTGACTTATCTTCACTCCAGTGTAGGTCTGTCTACATGTTTGGTTTACAAAATCCTTCCAGCAGCACTAGGCAGTGGTTATGATGACCCTTGGCAAACTAAACAATTACAATGGTCAACCGTAGGTTACATTTACCCTAATCTAAAACTTCAATAATAACATTAATTCTCACTATAACCTCATGACATTATCGATGAAGAAACTAAGGCATAGATAAAGATGTTAACAATGTGTGGTAAGATATAAAGCCTAGATGATATCACAATAATGCAGAATTCTAGAGAAAATGAATTCCAGTTGGTGACACATGACTTTTAGTTTTTGATTTATTCAGTTCAGTGGCTATATAATGATTGGAAAATCAATATAAATTTATTTTCTTTTAAAATTACTTAGATAATTCTATGAATTTGTTACTATAAAACTCCAGATTTTTATTCTCAACAGTGATTTCGTTACATCTTTTAATATATGATTAATAAGTTATTTTTCCCTGTTAGTCCATATGCTTGCTTCAACTTGTGTCAAACAAATTATAAAAATGATAGTTTTCTTCCTATACTACTCTAGCAGGGAAATAGGAAGAAGAAAGGAAAGTTTGAGAATGTACTTTAATTATTTTGTTTGGTTCATTTCTTCTGTATACTACTGTCTCCAAAAACATTATTTAAATTCAGAATTTTGTTTAATAATTTCTCTAAGGTTGGCTGGAGACATGGCTCAGGGGTTTAGACTCTGCCTCAAAAGCAGAAAGTCCTGAGTTCTGATCTCAGGTCCCACATAAAAAATGGCCTGCACTTCCTGCTGTAGTGGGCAGAGCCTGGGAAATTCCACACAAACACACACACACACACACACACAGACACACACACACACACACACTAAAATAAAAGTGAAATGTTCTAAAAAAATTTCCCTGAGGAAAAAATGCCATATTTTTCTTCACACAGAATTATTTTCCTGAACCCAGATATCTGAATGTTATAATTTTTGAAAAAAAATATCCAAGGCAGTACATATTACTTTGTTTTAAAAGGTACTTCTGGGTTTTCACCCATGATGCAAAGAGAGAAGGCAAGGTGAGAAGGCCAGTGAGATGAGATTTATTTTAACAGTGAATTGAGTGACAAATTATTCTCACAGGACTTCATCCAGATATATAGAAGGTAGCTTTTTTTTTTTTTAACAAAATGCCATGTGGGAATGAGTGTAGCACATGTGATGACTGAATTATATAGTGAGACTGTATCTTAAAAAACAAAACTAAAGGGGGGGGGTGAGAAAAAATGGGAAAGGGCCTAGAGAGGGGAGCAAACAACCAAGTGACTCAGGAAGAAAAGTGATCAACAATCTTTATCCATCTACAAATGCTGCAAGCCATAATAACAACAACTCTGGCAAGAAAAACCCAGTGGAGCAATGGTGTTATATAATGAACTTGGGTGACCAACTGCTTGTCTAAATAGGTTTGAAGCCTTGATGATTGACAGAGAACCATGTCTGGTACTATAAACTTATCCAAGTAACAGTGGAAGGAAAGAATACATACATTAGACAGGGATGGTTGCTTTAGTGTTAACTGTAAATACTAATAAACTACCATCTAAACACTTCTTATTATACCTTTAGATAAGAAAAACTCCCAGTGCTCACAAAATGCCCCTTATTGCAACAGAAGATGCATGAGAGTGATGACTGGAATGGAGGAAATAAGGGAGGGCGGGAGAGCAGAGGGCTGAGGGTAGAAGAAGAGGGGTGGGGCAAGGACATAAACTCATTTTGCTTGTATTTCAAAGACTAACAGAAAATGAATAAATGAAATATTGAAAACAAAACATTTAAAAATGCTTACTTATGGACAGATAACCCTCCCATATATAAAGAAGGAATATATAAGCAGATGAGAAAACAGGTTATTTACTGTATGATCATATCTTGTGTTAAGGTACTAACTTATTACCAGGCACAAATGAGAAGAGTGTTGTAGAAAAGAACCTGGTAAATATTATCTCAGTGAAGTTATCATTTTTCACATGATGAGCAAAGGAACTATAAGATATTACTTGTGTTCTATTGTCATCACACAATATGCTCATTACATTTATTACTGTTAAGATTCTCAATATTTTAGCCTACTTGTTAAGATGATTTTACTCAAAATGAATCTACTTAAAAGTACACATCAGACAATCCTGTATGTATTAGACAAACTCAAACTTAGGGACAAACCATATAATGCAAATGAAAAAATTTAAAGCCATGAAAAATAAAGGATATATATGTCTGTTTCCGATTTTAAAAAGACAATTGAAGTAAGATATGTGATCTTGGGCTGAGTCACACATAAATCTACAAAATGCAAAAGAACATAATTCATAGTTCACTAGTAGGATAAATGGTAAATGTTGAATAAGGTTGGCATATTAGAAATAAAATTTTCAATATTAACTTCTGAATTGTGAAGACTATACTGAACTTATGTTCTTCATTTAGGGAAAGAAAAAGACATTTAAAGTTAATGAACTGCTAAAAGATGTCATGATAACCAATTCTTGGTACAAAATCTACCCTTCGATGCCAAATGACTATATAACTAGGTAGATCAGTTGTATACTTAGTAAAGAATAATATAGATATTAATTCTTCAATATGAAGCAAAATTAGTAAAGGGTATAAGCAAATCTCTTTGAGAATGTTCACTGTAGTCCTTGAAAGTTATCAAATTTTAATTTGTTTGTTTGTAATTGCATGTAGGTGTAACTTTCATTTAATCTTTTCTTGATGCTCAAAAATTGCACTTCAATAATTGTGACAGATATCTTTTTAGTGAAATCTTGTTATAATGCGTATTCAAAAAACACATTATCTTTCACATCATTTTTTGATTTGTAGATAAATTTTAGATATTGTTTTAAAAAAGTTTTTAAGAGCTGAAATGATTCTCAGCTAGCCTTTCTAGTTTTCTTCTCAACTAAAAACAAGCAGATATTTCTTACTGTGATGCAGTCTGTAAAAAATCAGAATAGCATCAAATGTAATATGAAATGTCCTTGAGCTTGTCTGGTACAAATTCTACATCCACTATACCCCAAGGTAGAGGTTCATTCTGACTTCTGAAGGATTCTGTAGTATCCTCTATACAATACACAAAACCAGTCTGATACTGAAACAATTATCTGCGTTACCTGACCTTCTATTTCCATCCATGTATTTGGTATCTTGACGTTCCAGTAATATATTTCTTCCCCTAAACCATTTTACAATCAACTTATTCTAATTCATTTTCCAAGATTTCACACACACACACACACACACACACACACACACACACACCATACTTCTACCTGTGGAATCCAGCAGAGATCTCTGAGGTTGCTACTTCTGTGAGTCTTATCCAGGATATGGTAAGCTTTTTGGTGACATATAGCTGCCTTTCATTTATTTTTGCTCCTTTAAGTAACCTCAATAAAATTACTGATTCATCAAGTTGGACTTTGGTGTAATCATACTTTGGTTTGTTTTTGAATCACCATTTGGGGTGAATAGATGTCTGTATAGAATCTCCCAAGGATCAGTGTCACACAACACATATGCATATAACATTTTAATGTATAATAAAGTTCACCTTACTATATGCCTGGAATTCATTAAATACCAGATAACTGTCATCACTTTTTTCTTTGTACATGGAATTGAAGAGGGAAAATAGGGGGTGTTATAAATATGATTCTAATGACTCAAGGAAATAATTGGAGAGTGTAAATATCCTTAACAGGCCTTTGTTACTCTAGTTGCATGGGAGTGACAATGATGATGGAGGAAGCTTGCTGAAGAGATGTAGAAAATCAAATAGAAGCCTAGGATGAGTTTGGATGGAAGAACTTCAGGGTGCCTGATGATTCACACTGATTCTACCACCTCTCCTTTTGCTGAGACTTGGGATGGATCAGAGTAACTCTTCCTGATGAGAATCTCCTAAATGCCAAGCATTGCCAGAGTCTTTCCTACTCTCCACACCTGCAAGTACTCCTCACAGGGAACCTGTGGGACAGAGAAATGAGGTTCAGAGAAGTAGGGTGACTTAACTCCAGCTTACCCCTTGGCCCCACCAAAATCCAATGTGGGAGTTTCATTTAGAGTCACCGTTCTGAATGAGCCTACAGTATCAGGCACACTTCTCCCCACAGGGATGGAAAGGGCCGATTTAAAGCAAGCGAGATCTGCTAGAGACACTCAAAGAGAGGCACATCCTTAAGTGGGGCTGCCTCACCACACCTAGCCAGATTTTATCTCCAAATCCTTGAGTTTGACCAGTAAACAAAGCATGCCACGCGCATAAGATATTCTCTACTCCTACTCCTGAAAGTTTTAATTGCCCTCTGGGAATTCCCTCTATGAGTCAGTCAGTGGCTGTCAACTTCAGTCAGTCACAAGCCCCTGTTTCCTCATTTTCTGTAGTTAGTTGTAGGTGCTAACTTGACAATTGAAAACTGAGGTTTGGGAGCACACTTACAAAGAATTGTCTAGTTATGGTAAAAATGTATGAGATGACCTCATTTTGTGGAAGGACTCACTCCATGGTGGGTAAGACTATTCCCTGGGCATTGCGAATAACAGAGATAGAAATAGACAGAGAGAGATTTGGCAGACTGGCAAGCTAGAAGGTATGCTTCAGTCCTTGCCCCCTCAGACTTTCCTATGCGTATGACAGAGCAAGTTCTCTCCACTCCTGGTATGTTGATATTATTCTACCCATCAAGATCAATGGTAATAATTGTGAGCATGTATAAACACCTTGTTTCTCCAAATTATTTGGGTCATGGATTCATTACAGCAACAGCATAGGAAATGAAGACACTTTCCTTTGGATTTCTTAAAAGCTCTCACTCTCAACTCTTCTACATGTGCTCTCTGGAAACGGCAACTGGCCCGGTGTCCTCGATAACATTGTCTCACAGTGCTTTATCCAGATGGAGGTCCTTCCTTGTGCCTCTGTTCACATGGCTGACCTTTTGTCAGAGGTCATGGCATTTTTTTATGCTTAGAGCCTTTCAGGATTGCCAGGGTCTTTCAGAATCGCCATCTGTGTCTAAACACTGTGGTGACTTCTAACTGGAATTTTTTTTTGAAATGGACTCATGACTCATGATCTCTTTCCAAGAATGCTAACAATGAGTTTTGTACCTGCTTGAGCATAAATGTGAAAGAGAGAGAGAGAGAGAGAGAGAGAGAGAGAGAGATGACTCAGATGGCTGGAATTTATGGCGGAGTTGGTTATTATCATGTACAAATAATGGCAAATTCATGCATTGCTGTATTACATCTTTCTGTTATAATAAATTATTGCTACTTAGTTTTTTTTAAATAAACATTAGTTATCTTGCAATTCTGAAAGTTACAAGCCAAAGATTAGGTTAGTAGTACTATGCCTCTTTCTCCAGTTTCTAGGGAAGAATTGGTTTGCTTGCATGCCTTCTCTGGCCTCTGGAATTTTCTTATATTATTTAGCTGTTCTATTGCACATACCTGGAGCCTCTGTTTTTATTGAGACATCTTTTTATGACTCTGAATGCCACTCTTTGTATGAGGAGGATCCGACCAATTCCATCCAAGTCATCTAAATTACCTAAGATAATTTCAGTTCTTCAAAGATCCCTTAAAAGCAAGTTTTTCCAGGTAAGACAGCATATTTACAAGTTCCATGGGTTAGAATATGAATGCTTTTAGGGAGGTACTATTCTACCCGAAATATCAGGGAGAAGAAAAAGAGTTGGAACATCACTAAAGGGTGATGTTAAAAAGAAGCACAAGTGCAGGTTCTGTAATAATCCACAATTGTGACAATACAGCCCAGTGAAAGAAGTTCATTTTCAGTGAGATATGCATCACAGCATGCGAGAAGGCTCTATCAGCCTTGCTCAAACTCTGTTAGGAATATTGAAGCTTGCATTCTGGGTTCTTTTGAAACATTTGGTAGTAGCCCCTGAGCTTGAAGCATCTGATGGTTGCCATGTGTTATTATTATAAGCAGTATGCACACAAATACCACACTCAACTGTGCACATAGAAATACACATGTTCACCTAAAAATTCAGCTCGTGTATTTGCATCTATGTATGTATGTATGAGTTCAGTATGATCAAACAAGAATGAAAATTCTAAAGCTTTGTCGCTTTCATTCATAATAAGAAATGACTCCTGTATTTGTTTGCTATCCACACTCATCTTGATGTTTGTATTTTCAAAGATGTCTAGCTGTTGAAAGTGTTGCAGTTTCTGCTGTCTGATTTCAGCCTCATATTTTCCCTGCATATGGTTCACAGACAGATTGTTTAGCAAATGTGCATGTGGACAATGCAATGTCATCAGAAACATTGAGCATTTGGAAATGTCCCAGTGGTCCAGTATTTATTATTGAAGTCAATGGACATACACGCATGAAAACTTTCAGACCCTGCTTATGGGTTAATGGTGAATTGGAGGGAAAGTGGGAGGAAACAATTGTGCCTCTCTTTATTTTTTGAAACATGGTGTTTAAATAACCGAAACAAGGGTTTCCTAACAAAAGGGCAAGCTAACCTCACTAAATGCTGATTACCGCATGTAAAATAGAAAAGGAAATAAGGCGTTTTTGTAAAATGTATCAAATCCTGGGAGTGCTGTTAAACTCATTAAAGGAAAAATGAAGTTAGAGAAACTGGTCTTATTTTTTTCCACTCCCAGTAGAGTTCATTTCTACTTCAACAACTAAGCCAAGGTCACATTTAACTCACTTCAATTTCACCCAGTGCACAAGCTAATGTCAATAGTACAGCTGCCATGCAGAGCTAAAGACTGATGGTTAGACAAAGCCATTTACACAAGGCCGGGTCTTTCATCTTCTCTCAGCCAGTGACATAAGAAAGCACTGAGGTTATTCTCAACTCGAGACGAAAACTGGCGTATTAGAAAGAATGTTATTCTCCTTAGCTGTCACACAAAGGATCTGAAGAAATGTAGAAATGTTTTTTTTCCCCTCCTCCCCCTCTGGTCATCTGGGGAGATCACAAAGTGACTCTAATAGCCTTCACTCTGAAATTTTCACATGGTTTAAGTGATTGCCAAGTCTGATATTTTCCATTTACACTTCATTGCCATCAGAAAAAGAAAAAAAAATCAATATACCTACCTACTCAACTGTGTCACAGGATGAGCTTATAAAAGAAGACATCAGTCTTTTTAGGGCATGAAAAATATACTTATTCAAATATATCTTATTTAAAATGACATAAATTGCAGTGGTTAGTCAGGATTCGATTTCCTTGAAAATGTAAGATTTAAAATATTCCTTGACTTGCCAGGAATCTGAATTGTTGATGTATACAGATGCACTTGTTTTCCGATGTAAGTCATTCTGACTGTATTTTATTTTAGTGCATTAGTGACTACATTTATTAATTTCATAGGAACTAAAACATTTATTTTGTGAAAGTGCAAAAAGTATTCTTTTCTTTTTCAGGCAGTAATTCCATTTAGGACCTTACTTTTCTATTGTGTAGGATGTTATACTTTGAGTCTCACATCTTGGAAAAAATTGAGATGTTTCTTTATATTATTCTAATAATACTGTACATTAAGATTCTAGTCTGTCTTAACTTGTTTTAACTATTAAACTTCTTTATGCAGAAAAGATGTAATGAGTTCGGTGTAACATTTCAAGTGCTTTTGTTCAAACCGGTGGTAATTTTAACTGTCAAAGGAACATCCATGTCAGATTGGTCTTTCAATTAAAGAGTCTCATGTCAAGTTTGAGTGCAATGGCTGTGTGTTCTATACATGCTCGATGTTGCGGATCTTCCATTTCAGGAACTCCACTTCTGAACTACGTGGTGCCAAAGGGACATGATTGGTGGCTATGCCCTAGATTTTCTGATTTAATTCACTACTCAAGTGTCTTTCTGTCAGGCACCTCCCGGAGTGTGTACAGCCTTGGTGTAGCAGGAAACGGGGAGGACCAATACAGTCCTTTCAAGTTGAGACACACTGCTCAATGTCACCTGTCAAGGGGCTCAGAAGCAGTGATAGAATCTTTACTTTCCTACATCATAGCTTTCAAGCCAGGGCTCCGCAGGTTTTAATATTTGTTTATCTCTGATGCCTGGCTTCTCCCTGAAGATGGTGAACCACGTGTTTGCGGTCACTCTTGGACTCAGTTCCCCTCATGGATGCAACACACTAACAATTTGAGTTCCTGGGCCGTCCCCCACAGTTACAAGTATTTCAAGGTCAATTTATCAATTTAACAGCTTCATCTTCTTAATCACTAAACTTCTGTCTCTTTGAGCTTGTGCTGAAAGACTGTGGCTGCTAATTAAAATGGAGCTTTACCAGCAAGTACACAAATTAGATCCTGTCAGTGAGTTTATTCTAACTATTGGTCATTTCTAAATGCCTTTTTAATCCCCTAATTTTTACATTAAAATTCAAAAGCCTAACAATCTTAATCACCCCTACATCAAATTCATCATTAAGAACAGGAAGCCAGATGGTATAATTTTGATTTACCGGACTTCAGCGTGAATTAATGTACTGAGTGCCGATAATGAATACATCAAACCTGATATTGCAGAAACCTATGAATCTGGCATGTTAAATTAATAACACACTCTGCACAATGAAAGCATGTAAGCTCATATAAAACTGAGGAGTAATGGGCCCTTTTATTTTAAATGGTCTTTATTAGCCTTCCGTTTCGACTCTTAAGAGAAAGATGAGCATTTTGTTTAGCAGTATACTTGTCCCTTGTACAACTATTTTTCCCTCCCTGATGCATGTAATACAGCATCAACAAAAATGGGAAGATTAATAACAAAGCTGGCCTAGAGAAATTTGCTTCAAGGGTTCTCAGGGTAACTGGCTACTCTGGATTTATTTTGAGGACTGGTCATATGAGAGAGAGTTGGTAAATTCTATAAAATGTTATGCACTGGAAAATATTACATTATTCTTTTCTTGTGTTGCACAAAATCTTCATAATAGATATATCAGAAGGGTGTGTAAGGGTATCCTTATATATTAAACACTTTAACTAGAAACATAAGCTCTTCTATTCCTCTTTGTTACATTACCCCCAACATGTACTATCTCAGTTCCATCATTTAAACAGAATCAGATGAATCGCATGGACAAGTGGGTGCTCAGAACAGTGAACATGGAGTTGCTCACAATATAGAAAATTTTGAGCCTGAAGAAAGTTGAAGCTGCTGTTTTGTAAGGTCTCTCATTACTTATTTACCAATTTTCATTACAAATATTGTTATTGTCTTGAAAAGAATCTAAATTTTTGCTCATGGTAGAGGGTTAAACAATAAAATATATTCACTAAGTCAGTGAAAAAAATCCATGAAATAAATGAAGAACTAAGATATAATTTTTCTTGGCAACTTGGAGTTTGTGTAAAATGGAACAAGAAACGTATATCATTTCTACTAGAATTTTCTTAAATATGACTTCTTAAATCAACTTGTGGCTGTTTTGTTAGAATGCTGGGTGTTTTTCCTTTACATGAGAGGCAGGATTATAAATTTGCTGTCTGGTAGGAGCCTTCAAATGGCCCTGTGTAATCTCCTTAGTAAATGAAGTCCTCTAAACGCTTCAAGTAGCTTTGTTACATGTCCCGAGCACATATCAATAGACAATGTAGAGATCCAGAAATGTGGTGGGGAGCAATCTTTGCTTTTGACTTGACACGATCCATAATGGTATTTGAAGAAGGTGAAAATGCCCATTTTACTTTGAAAGTGGTGATAGGTGACCAAACACTGCAGGTTAACAATCTCAGCTGCTTCGGAGGTGCGGGGACCTCCGTTTTTCATTGCTGCCCGGGCGCATAGCAGATATTTCAGCAGCCTAACTCTGAAATGAAGGCACTGCCACAAATCGGATAATGTTCAAAAAAATGGTACCAGCCTTACACTAAGTGCTATTTTCTAGATAACATTGCTCATTGGTTCAATCTATACTCACACTTGCAAGACAGTATAGAGGATAATTTGTATCTCTTAGAGATACAGAGCTAAGATTTATTACAGAGAAGAGAAGGGATGTATTTGCGCTTTATCTTAAGGGTAGGGAAAATAAAAGCATTTTGGGGGCTCTTGGTATTTATTTTTGTGACTTAGCCTTCAAAAATTGTACGTTTTAATAAAGATTAGGCTTTTAAGAAGCACACCTTTAAACCTTACATCAATTTGAATGGAATAAGTCGGTTATTTCTGGATGAAAATTTTTCTTACTCTTAAATCTCTTTAACTGAAGCTCATTTGACAAACCTATTATAAAATGAATAAATGCAGCACCGTGTGATTTGTCCACTGTCAACATGTTAACACACTTTATTTGAAGGTAGATTGATGGAGGGTGGCTGAAGGAGTTTACCCTCCTGAGTTAAAGAATAGAAAACCCTTTTTTCTTAGTTTTTTTTTCCTCTTTTTTTTTTCTTAGAAGTTCACAAGAGTAGATATACAATTATCCTCGACTTGCTGATGCAAAGGAACAGAGCATTTAGTTTCCTGTCACTGTCTCTGAAATTCCTAAAGGTACAATTAGCATTTCATTTGACATAATGTTGAAAGGTTCATAGATTGATCTTCCCTAAAATGCAGCAAGAATTTTTTGAAATGCAAATTTTGACATTTATTAACTTTTATTCCAGATCTGTTTATAGACTGTAAAACTGTGCATACATTTAACTCGAAGAAGCTAAAAGGACAATGTTTAGGTGGATACTCTGTGTTATAATAAAAGTCTATTTTATTGTTTCAACAATGAAATTTTTATTATCAGAGATTTATGATATCAGCACAGCAGTTTTTACTGCATGATTCACAGTGTTTTTATAGATGTATATTCAACAAAACAAGGAGAGAAATTGTTCTGCAGTACTCTCTCTCTCTCTCTCAGGAGTGCATTTCCCCATTGAAATAATGTCAGCAGTTTTCCACCTTCAAAGCCCCATGTTTTCAAATCAATTAACAATTCTAATTGCTCGGGAACAGTTGTTCACTTAGCTTGGCAAATGGGACAGGAAGCATTATTTCCTTTCTTTGCCTAAAATGAAGACTTTAATCTTTCGAACCATAGTTAACAGATTAAAAAAAACCCCACAAATTCGAAAAGTTAGTTTGAAACTCGGTTCTTTAGGCTGGCCTCCTCTCTAGCTCTGTGACCCGCATCCATTTCTCAGCCTTTTCTGGACCTTGCTGGGAGCCGGCGGTAATAACAGTTCTGCATTGCTGTGTGGACAAATCACCTTCAGATTCATTTCGACTTTTCTTTAATCAGATATCTATCTAGCCAGGCAGTGGTAGGAACTACTACTTTCTCGAGGTAGTGCTGTAAACGTTGGTTCTGACCCAGCAGTGACACTCGAATGCAGATCTGTATCAGCGAGTTGGAAACAGCTGACGGCAGCATGGGGGAGCCTGGTCTGTCGTTTCGCTTAAAATCCTAATGTCATTTCCACTTAAAAAATTTTATTGGGATTAAAGTGCAGCATGTAAGATATTGAACAATGTGGTTCGTAAAACAAGGAACACATGCGATCTTATAAGACGTTATTAAATATGTACAGTTTAACCTTTTTTTTACAAATGTATACTTGAGTTATGGCTCCTAATGTCTGTACATATTTATAAAATACATAAATGATATGATTAAGGGAGGGGATTTTCAGTACTTTAGCCTCCAAGAAAAAAAGTGAGCTTTATTGCATTTTTTGGTAGTTTATTCAAATATATACTTTAATGTATTCCAGAATGATACAAAAGATTCCAACTAATAAGAATTTCTTGATTTGCTTTCCATACAATTTTTTTTGTTTCATATATGTATGTATGAGGTGTGTGTGTTTGCGTGTGGGTGGGTGCACGTGTGGGTATATGCACACAAATGTACCTGAGTGCGTGGGTTTATACAGACATAAGTGTAATATTTGGAAATCATCTTTGATCATCCTTCCACGTTATTGAGTAAGCCCGAGATTCTAATTTAACCCAGAGCACTCAATTGGACTAGTCTATACCGCTCAAGTCTTCGCAGGCTCGGGCTTTCAGGGCTACAATTGTAGGTACGATACCACAGTTACTCAAGTGGATCCTTGGAATCCAAATTCAGGTCTCTTTGGTTTCCTGGCAAAGGTTTTAAAATCCTAAGCCAATTTCTCAGGCCCCTAAAATTTCTTAACTATGTTTCCTTTTACTTATGTCACTTCAACTAAACATTTAGGTCACTCACTACACACAAAAATGCAAAAAAAAAAAAATCCTTTGTGTTCTCATAAGTCAGGCCCCCTGTGCATAGACTTTGTTCTCTCAATGAAATTTCAGGAGCCCATTGAAAAGAAGAAAAGGCCTTCCTGGCTTGTCTATCTCAATGGAGAGGCAAACAACCACATGTTGCTCAGAGCATTTAAATATAGTTCAAGGTGGTCAATAAAGGTTCCTTGGGCCAAGGAGCTGTGGTGAACCCCACGACCAGGTGAAGGACAATTCAGGACATTCTCATGTGTATTTTCTCTTAGATAGAAAAATAACAAGAAAACATTAAATGAAAAGAATTGTATATTGTAAATAAGATTTTTTTGGATAGACTTATACTTCCATAATCCGCTCATATTCTAGAAGTTTTAAAATCTATCTCAAGTGCTGCTTCACAGCTGACAACTCCCCTTATCATTTATGAGTGTATGAGTGAAAAAGGAATAAATTCTCCTTTTGTTCAGTATTCATGTAGCACTTTTTTTTAGAAAAAAAACCCATCTTAATTGAACTTATCATTTTGTGACTTCAGATGATTCCTGTTTGCATGCTATACTGTTCCTATAAGGGTCACAATATGTTTTAGATGCTGACTGTCTCACACTCGGTTTCTTTGAGCTTTAGGCTCACATTTGCTTCCCCACATGTGACTTTAAAAGTAGTACCTTAGCAGTAAAATGAATTTGTCTAGGATAGGAGTCTATATTTAGTGCCATTCCAACATTAATGTTTCTAACTAATCAAAGGTTGGCTATGTAACTTCCATGAAGTTCTGTTTGAATTATCTATAAATTTTTGATCTAGAAAGTATTTTTAATATTCAGTAGAGTGTCAGACAAGGAAGCAATAGAGTTGTAAATGTGGAAATTCAACAAAGGAATTGTATCTGTGGGAAAAAAAATGAAGACAAAGAAACTCATATAGATGGGAGAGCTAGAGGACATCTCATCAATAAAAATTAGTCATGCTTTGTGTGTCTTCCATATTTTGTCACAATTTTTCTCTAGCTGGAGTCAGATGCTTTTATCATCTCTCCGTCGACCCACCAGACCAAACCGGTTGTCTTTCCTGCTCCCTCATACCCTTTAATATGTTCATAGATATTATGACATTTATCATAGTATTTTAAAATTTCATTATACTCATGCCTCATCATAGAGCAAAATCATGTGATGTTTAAATGGGGGAAATATATAAAAATAGGAAATGCAGGAAAATTCTAAGAAAAACAAATGCAGTGATTCCTTGAGTGAAAATTAAAAGTGTTCATTCACAGACCAAGGAGATGGCTTAGAGATTAAAGTGATTGTTGCACAAACCAGAAATACAGAGTTCAAGCCCCACATCTTGTAAAAAAAAATGCTGAGTTTGTATAGCATGTACTTACAGTCTTGGAAAGCATTGGCTTTAAATCCCCAGAACAAGTGTTCTAGCCTGACCAATCCTATCAGCAAGCTCTAGGTTTGATTAGAGACCCTATCTCAAAATGAACAAGGTAGAAGAGTGATGAAGGATGATTCTCAGTTCTCCACATGCATGCACAGAAAATATGCTCATGCATCTGTATACAAACATCCACCAACATGCATATACGCATGCATACATCTCGCATACACACTCGTGAATAGAAAAAAAACAAAATTTATGCATTTGTTTATTTGTTAACTCATTAATTTCTTCTCTTGTAAGAATAGAAAAATAAAGTTGAACACAACATATAAATGTTAGCAGTATGGCCAGATAATATGATTGAACTTAAAAAAGGAGAAAGCAAAATTAAATGAAAAGGAACAGTAAGCTGAATCCAGCATATGAATCCCAGTAACACTTACGTGCTTACTGAGACAAAGCACAAAATTATTCCTACCTTTTGGCAATTGATTCTAAAAAGAAACTACAAGAGCCCTCAAGCTTTAAGTGAGAAACAGACTACTGTGTAGGAAAAGCAGCATGGCATGCAGTCCTGACCTAAGAGAAACATTGTTTGATCCTTTGGATTGAGAAATTTCAACGACAAAGGATGAAACCAATTTTGTACATTGACAGAAAAATAACAGTGAAAACAACTTGAACCATATAGTTTTACATGCTTCTCCCACTCCGACTCCAACAAAGTGGGACAGAAACTTAGCTGCAAAGAAAACAGATTCCTTGTCACTAGATCACAGGAGAAATTTGTCACTTGAGTGCCCCTTTGAGAGACCTTGGTTGCACGATGTCCCAAGTCTTAGCAGTAGCATTTGCAGAAGGTATAGAATAGCTCTGCAAGTGGATGAATGACTATTCTTCAGAAATGACCTTTTATAAAAGCTGAGGGCATAAAATTAAATCATAATTCAGTGAAGGCATTTTTCCAGAAAATAAGATAATGCAGTCCAGGTATATTACTTTCGCATGTCCTCACCTAGGTCAGTAATAGCATTTCAAGAACTTTGAAGGAAGAGGGAGCCTACATCCCTCAGAGCCAGGCTTCTTAAAGGTTTTCTGCTCTGAACAGTCTTAAATTTCATCTTTATTTTTCTATTTCCATGTGTATGCCTATTAAGGATGAACTTGTGTGTGATTGTGTGTTTGTATGTGTGAATGTAGCATGTGTGTGTGTGTGTGTGTGTGTGTGTGTGTGTGTGTGTGTGTGTGTGTCTATTTGTCTATGTCTGTGTTCTCATGACACAGCCATCTAGAATTTTCTAATGGATCTGGGAATTCAAACTCAGGCCCTTCTTTTCTGTGGTCTGCTGAACCATCTCCCCAACTGTGAAGTTTCATTTTAATTTTGATATTTAAGAATATTTTAAGTAATACCAATGGAGTTCAAAATATCCTCAGTATTTTGGGTTTTTCATAGACTTAGCTAACCTGAGAAACAGGACTTTCTTCTACCAGTAAGAGTAGTAGTGACAATATGATTCTTAACCTGGGAGTCAAGGATGCCGTGGGCTACAGAATACATGAGAAGGTGAAGAGAGAAGTTGGCAGAAAAAGCTGCTGCTGAGCAGTCAATGCAGCTTTGTGTAGACACAGGGTAGTTTTCAAATACTTTCATGTGTTGCCATTCTCCCTACCAATTCAATATATATTCCTTTCCTCTAAAAATATCAACACCTCTACTGAGCTTTTAGCATATGGTCTCACAGTCAAATATGGGTTTGCTCACCAGAGCCTGAAGTGCCCATGTTCTGAGGCATTGATTGAATAAAAGTGCATATCTTTTACTCACTAAATGCTCAAGGAAAAAATTAGATAACACTTGTACAATGGGTGTTTCATAAGTATCTTTGTGAAACTTGCTGAAAGTGGTGTTGACAAGATAGAATTCTTCCCAAATAACATTATCTTTTCTGGAACAGATATTCCTCAAGGAACTAATGTCCCAACATTCTAAGTTATAAGCAAGATAAATTTTAGACACCCAAATCATAAAAAGAACAATCAGTAGATGTGAGCTGGAGTGAGGCTTCATTCTGGTTGATTTTGTGCCATGAATGAGTTGCCCCCTTCACCCTTACACAAAGGAGTGGTGGGAATGTTATTGTGGGATTATCATGGAATTATTGTGGGATATCATGTCTGAGGATTTGAATATTCATGAACCAAGTGAGAATCTGTTTTTTTTCCAGATAGAATATAGTATATTTTTTGAGAAATATCTTGAGAAATTTAGGATTATTAAATCAGGGAAAAGAAGTCTTAGAGTAAACAATATAAGAAGATGGGTGGGTTTTATGACTCTTTTTACCCCTCTGGGTATTATTCCCACAATATTCCTACACATGAATTCTGAATGGAAGCTCTCCATATTGTTAGAATCTCTCCATTTACATGGACTACCTCAAAAGCCACAGTTAATGCTGAATTTTAAATGAACAATATTAATGGAACCATTATCATTTCTGTATTAAAACTAGATTAAATGACCTCGTTTATATTAAAGTAATAGCTATTCATTTTTAGAGAGAATATTTGTCTGGTAAAATGAAGGAATTAGATAATTGCTTGTTTTATACTCACAATCTGTATCTTTAGTTTTACATGTGTTATAACGTTTTTTCACATGTATCAGAGGTATAAAAGAAAAATGGGCAAAATTTTCTATGTACATAAGATCCATTCTTATAGTTCAGTCTCAGGTACCTGCTTTTTGCTCCTGCATCTTTTCTTCCACTTGTCTCCACTGACTTCGGTGGAAGTGCCTTGTTTTCCACCTCCCATTCTGTTCTGATGCTGGGCACCTGCACTGAACTCTGGCTTGATTCTCCCAAGATTAGTGAGTCTTTCACACTTGACTTTTTGATAATTAATTAATTAATAGCCTGGTTGCAGTTCTATGGCCTTTATGGGCCCAAGATTGTGATACTTGGGACTATTAAGGAAGTTTGCCCCGAGGCTGACTCTATTCTCTCTCCTATCTCTTCCTCCTTTCCCACATCCTTTCCCACAAGTCATACCTTATATTATTGTAAATTAATATAGTAAAGATTTGAGAGAGATATGTGTGCATCAGTTGCAAATTATTAGGATCTCCTCTTAGAGGGGAAGAGGTGGACAAGGAACTTGATTTTTTGAAGTGATTTTCAGAGGATGTGCTGATTAACTATACAGGGTAAGATTGAGGACAGGAATTATTTCATCAGACTCCAGGCATGGACAGTGACGGTGAAGCCAGCAGTTTCAGTCGATGTGATTTCCTAATCGACCTATACATACTTAATAAAATCAAACATTTGAAAGTAACATATATATCTCCTCTGACATCATGGCGACTTTTTCTTTCTTACCATACCAGCAATTGGAGAAACCCTATGAGTGAGGCATGCTTTTCTTCTTGCTAGGTCAAAACAAGGCATTACAGTAGCCTCTTAATAAATGTCAATTACCTTCCCTTTTCCCTGAGCCTGGTATTATGCTAATATCATTCTTCTGAATATTCATAAACTCATAGAATGTCTGATCAAATGAAAAAGCTAAAGATGCATTCACCTAGTCCCTCTGATAAAGATGAAGTCATGGTGGCTCAGGGCCTGGAAATTGCTCGCCGAAGGATGTCCAGCATCCAGTGAGTTCACGCTGAAGACCAGGAACCATGTATTGGTGGGAGGAAACAGCACACGCAAAGAGGTTGTGTGGCTCAAGGAGATGATACAATCTCTGGCATAAAAACTGTGCTTCAGACTAGCAAGACATCTCGGCAAGAAAGAGTACATGTGAGCAAACCTGAGGGGCCTGAGTTCATTCTCAAGAGCCCACTTCACGGAAGGAGAGAATCAACTTCTGAAAGCTGACCTTTGATCTCTACACATGTGCTATGGCGTGCTTGTGTTCTCTCTTTCTCCCTCTCCCTCCATCCCTGGATAATGAATAAAATATTTTTAAAAGAATTGTATCTAATTTAGAGAACTAGAATTTGCCTAGAGATATTAGAAGTATGATGAAAGATGGTGGCATCACATTCCCAGTTTGAGAAAGATGGCTTTGTTGCTGCTGTTTGCATTGAGCAATATGATTTTGTAATTCTTTTTCATCTGATGCCTCAGTCCAGGCTACAATGTTGTCCTCTATAGTCCGTCCTGATGACAATTCTTGCCCTTTGCCTTTTTTATCAGTTCTACCCATTCTTCAGGAAGATGACATTGTTGCTATTTCATCTTCACTAAAAACTGAAAGTATAGGTACCTGTTCTTTTTCTAGTTCCCCAACTTCTGCAGGCTTTTTATATCCCCCTTTCTTGACTGATCTTCAAAGTTCAGAATGTTTGTTAAACTTTATGAGATAGATGGAACCTTTAACATTTTCACTAAATTGGACTTTGAAATCCAGACTTAACGTGCATATCTTTCCCAACAAAAAGGGATGGAAATATTGTGTCTGTCTAGTAAAGCACAATTTACTTATTTAACATTAACATAGAACTATAATAAGCCATTCTTCATTACAGGTCTTGAAATTTATGCATTGAATAGAAAGGCATGTATAATTATCCCTTTCTTGCTTTAGATTGTATTGGGAACTCAATTTTCAGCAGTCACAGTGTAGAGGCCCCTCATTGAGTTGCTTGCAAATCTGTAAGCTTGGTACTGATGCCAGGTAAGAGAAGGTGATGAGCACTTGTTGCATAAGCCCCACATGGTGTCTCTGCAGAATGTCTTTCTCATCAGACCAAGTTGAGCTGAAGTGGATTAAGAGTCTAGACTTGCAAAGCACATCAAGTACTGATCCTCCTGGCTACCTTTTTATAATGGAAAAAAGTAAACAATCGGACTTTCTTATTTTGGTGAAGGCAAAGGGTTAAAGGTGGGGGGTGGGGAAAGGTGGGAATAGAAAAGGAGATTATAATGAAAAATGTTTGGGATATTTACATTTATTTCCTCTTGAAAGGAGAAACTGGTTTTGTGAGCTAAAGAGATGAGGTGATTTAGAATAAAGGAAAAAGCTTTATGAAGGAGATTTTATTCTGGGTTGACCTAAAAGCTCACTTTAGGGGTTCTTAGGATAACGTATCTACCCCCAAGAAGAAAATATATTGCTCCTTGACCCCGTCATGAGCTACCATGCACCTTGTCTGAGCAGAGGAAAGAGGTACAAGACAGCAGAGTTCTCAATAAGATAAGACGAGGCATAGATGGTGAGTGACCATGACAAGACCTTGATATGAGAGACAGAAGCACTCTCAGAAGTAGTTGCAAGGGGTTTGAAGAAAATCCATGGTCCCGTTGATTGTCTATGGTAGTCGTAAGTGTATTGTCTCATTTGTTTTAAAGAAGAGCAGGGTCAGGTATCATACATATGTACATCTTAAAATTCTTAAAGGCATCATCTGAAAATGGGGCTATTGTGTTTATTTATAGAGAGGCAATAAATGCTTAGGCAGATTAGATATACAAAGGTCACAGATTTAGTTAAGCAATGATGTTCTTGAGATTCTAAGTGAACTCCTGATAGAGGTGTTGTTTTCACCAATAACATATTTCTTCTAATTTCTAGGTTGTTCTAATTGGTTGAATATCCTAGATGGGATATCAGAATAGAATTAGGAATACCTAATAGTTTTGACTATTTATTCATTAATTTATTTACTGAGGGCATCTTTCAATTGCAGGAAAAGTGTTGACTTTGAAGTCAGGCATTCCTGAGCTCAGATGCCAGCATTTATTTGCCTTTTGTCAGCTGGGGGCCATCAGGAAATTACTTGTCCTTCTTGTACTTTGGTTCACCTGTCTGTACACAAAAACACGAGCCTTAAACAAGTAGAGAATGTATTAGCTATAGTACAGAGCCTTGCATGCAGTGCATTCTCATTGAATGATAACTTTTTATTATTGGCGGTTCCATTGTTTTGTTAAACACCTTATATCATAGAAGGAAGCCATGTGAATGTGATTGTGCAGTATACCAGCAGGTTAGAGCTGCCTCTTCTCATATCTTTGTGCTTCTTCCCCAATATGTCTTGTTTTTCCTTCCATATTGGAAATAAGGTGTGAGTTCATTGTTTGCAGCTCTTCTTCTGAGAATCTGGCCACATCTTTTTCTGCAAAGAGATGGCGATGGCATTGACCTACATCTTTTATCTTTGGCAAGTACACACATTACATGTTTATTGACATTTAAGAGTTATTTCTCGAAGTAGCTCTCTCTACAGCTAAAAGTAGTTTCTTTCACTTGAAAGAACATCAAAGAGGCATTTCTGTACAAAATTCACTGTTTTTTTTTCCAAACTCTGCATTGTCAGGAGACCATATGGCTGTAAATGATTTAGTTTTCCATGAAAAATGGTTTTAAATCAAGAATGAAACCTGCTGAAAAGAATTTGCATGCTTGATGAAAAATAAAGGCAATAAAATGCTTAATCTGGATGTGAGGAATATACTGGGATTTCATAAGCAGCTCTTACATAATAAAGAAATGCACTTTCATTGTGACTGCTACATTAGTGGTCATATGGAAAGTTGGCCTCTTTAGACGGTTACACAGAAAACTGGACCCTAAATAAGGCTCATTATACTATCCCAACAAATATGATACACGTGGAAAACTGATTAAAGAAAACCTGCATGCCCATGTCAAGAGAAGTGAGTAGAGTGGAGTGGAATGGTAGGAGTTTGATGCAACACTGTGTACTTGATTAATTTGGACTGGACAGGTGCATCTGTAGTATTAGAGAAAGGAAGCACATGGAAAGGAGCCACAGTGAGATCTCTATGTAAAAATAAGAGTGAAAGACTCAGTAGCTCAAAATTAGATTTGTCAGCAGAAGTGGAATTGACTGTTTTGACCCAGATAAGGTGTGTCTTGAAACAATATCTGGTGAACAAGTAAGATACCACCCATAAGAAGGAGGAGGAGGAGGAAGAAGAGGAGGAGGAGGAGGAAGAGGAAAAGGAAGAGGAAGAAGAAGAGGAAGAGAAGAGCAATCACTATTGTTGGTACTGGATAAGCAGAAGTATTAGAAATCAGGGTCACATGACTCTGCTTCCCTGGGCAATTCAGGTATATGTTAGACAACATTAGGGTTTTTAAACCAAAATAAATGTGGCCTCAACCAGCTTCTGAACTTAAGTGACAATTTGAGTCAATCTAGTCTTTGTGCATAGTGAACTGTATTTAGCTTGATATGTGAGCATAGCATAAGCTTACAAAGCACTAAGTCAATCATTGCAATTGTTGACAATATGACAAATTTCTATTGTAGCCAGTCAGGTTGTTTTGTATGCCACTGCTTGCTGCTTTACTGTCATTGTAAATGTAACTCATATACAAGCTCATGTCAGGATACTCTGAACTACCTCTGGTCTGGAATATTGACTAAATCTAGTAGCTCAGCTTGTTCAATAAATTTTGTCATACTGAGCTGGTTTCAATTTTTTTTTTCAGTAAGATAGTTGGGATTCCCAAGGAACTGATATTTTTTGAGAAAGAAACTAACAGGAGAAATCCAGTATACCCCAAGAAGGTATCATAAGTTTCTAATGAATTTTTCATACTTGACTAAACTGACAATCCTGCTAAACAAGGCAGCCCTTGATTGTACATGTTTGTTCATGGATACATCTGCACATCTGAGCTTGCTTGTAGTCTACTATGCCGCCATTTTGAGTTAGTATAAAGAGAACATTGAAAATCAACCAGGAAAAGACAAAGAAATAGAAATTAAGTCAAAACATAGAAATACTTTTGCGGTTACTAATCGTACCAAAAAGTTCATCATTTAAACCACTCTGGGGTCACAATCGTTCCTTGCAAAGTAGGTCATTGTGTACTATTCAAGGAGCTCTCTGAAATTAGGAATTGGGATTCTAGGTGATTCAACTCATAGCATCCACACTCTAGGCTCTGTGATGGAGAATTCAGTATGCGATTAGCTACACTATATGCTAGGTAGCTGGTAGAGTTGTATAGGATCTTAGGGAAGATATGTATTCCTGAGTTCACATTTGAAAGAAATGCTAAGAATGCTGATTTCCTTCACTACACTTTGTTTATTTGAACTTGTGGTATTAGCTTTTCAACAACTCCCCATTTCTCTGGTACCAAATTGGCTTAGCTTTATACATCTATTCCTCTAACGAATATGTGGCCCAACAATTTAGAACAACGGGATTTTTATTGCAGTTTATGACTCAGGCTACAGTTCATTAAGACAGGGGATTTAGCAGCTGGGGTCAATGGAAACAACTACACCATTTCCACAGGAAGTACTGACAAAGAGGTACGACCAAAATGTACTTTTAAGCTTTTAAGCAAAGCTAGAAGTGTTCTCTTGCTCTCTCTCCACCTGTCCAGGCAATGGTGTCACTCATATGGGGAGGATCTTTCCATATAAATTTGATAATCTACAGAGTTGTCCAGAAACTTGTCTTAATGGAACAATTCTTCATACATGTACCTAGAGCGCTCAGTTCTCAATCGTCAAGGTAACATTGAATACTAATTGCTGAGACTTGCTATAGTTTGGGACCTTCTAGAGCTAAAGATCCTTCAATACCTTATTTACAGAATGTGCTGGCCATCAAGGATTTGGATGAATAGAAAGTAATGATTTTTCTCATTCATCCACAAGGCAGAACCAATGTTCCAGCTTAAACTTATAAAGACGTGAAACTCAGGTGTCACCCAATTCCAAGCAGCACTTTGGGCCACATGCATGCAAGCACTTCCTGTCTGGTAAAACCTTTATAAAGTTGCTTCTTAGATGTTGATCTGGTTTCTCGATTGATGGCTTGCTCTGCTTAAGCCAGTCTTTCTGAATTTACTTCCTGCTCCTCGATTTGTTGTGCACACATGGGCAAGTTATACTAACCTCTCCTGACCTCACTTATTCTACCTTCAGAAGAGAACTTTTGGGGCAGGTTTAGTAAAGATGCAATAAGTGTTTGGTACATGGTAAGCACATAGTGGTAATCTCATAATATTTGTTACAGAATTCAAAACAGTCCTTGTAGGTCTTCTAAAATCAGACACAACAAAAAGAAATTTGAACTAAAAAAATAACAACATTCAAAGGAGCTTTTTAGTCTTTTAGAGTTTTTAATCTGTTGACCCACAAAACCAATTTGTGTTTCAGGCGGTGGAGATCATAAAATATTTAGTCATATCTTCATCACATTAGAGAATTACAATTATAGATGGATACACATGGGATTATAGAGGTGAAATGTCAGAATTGAAACTACAATTTGTTAAGTAGCTGAGTTTGAAAACGTACAGTGAATTTCTCCATTCCAAAGCTAGTGTTTTCCACTTCATTAGTTACAGTAGTAAATTAATTTTTAAAAGTCTGATGCATCTAGAGTTTAAACAATCTTTAAAAAGGCAAGATTGTATCTCTTAATTATCTGCACAATTTCTTTATTGCTTCAAACTTGTATCCTGTCTTGCACTGGTAGATAAAAAGCTGTTCCCAATGTCTAAGCCAAAGGAAAGAGATGGAGACTTCTGGAGTTTCTGGAGACTTATGGCTAATGGTCATTTTGCGTGTGGAAAAAAGTTGTTCTGTTTAGAAAGCCTAGAAGGAAGGCAATGAATGAACCTGTTGGGACTCACAATATTCAGAAAATACGACAAACTTTATAATATAATACTTTTGCTGGACTCTTGTCAAAGTTGGAGACAAACTTGAGAGCTGCACCACACCTCTAAGGATCTCAGAAACTAGAAAAGTCTCAGAGAATGACAAGGTGAAGAGGAAACTAAGGTAGAATAGTACCAAGGAGTAGTTAAACCCATATGAACTGTGGAGGTTAGCAGTAATGTAGCTGTGTTGTCATCTTAATTTTGGAAAATGCACCTTGGTTATGAAACCCAGTAACATAAGGGAAATGGCGAGAATTTCACTCTTTGCTGCCCAAGCAACTGTTGTGTAAACCTAAAATCGTTCCAAAGTAAATACAATTATTTAAATCAATAACAAAACAATAAACCCCAGTCAGGGTCAGAGACAAATGAATTCTGCAGTAATATAGGTTGTGCCACGAATAAATTTAAAAAATTTTTTGTGCCCTTTAGTATATTTTTATTCAACATGACAGCCAGCTAAAAGGCTTTGAATGCATTCTTTCCCTCTCTTCTTTTTTATGTTTTGCAACCTTATTTTGCCCTTCATACACTCACAAAAATAGAAAACAAGCAGTGATGTCTGTGATTCTTGGTGAAGGATTTAACTACTTCCTCATTAAGGTTTGAGAGATTTTGCTAATCTATTCATGTTATATTCATTTACTGAGAACTCATCATGTCTAAAGCTTGATGCTGGGTATTGGGGATTCAGTAGAAGTAAAACAAGGTTACACATCGAACTAGGTTGTGTTTTACTTGTAAAGAGGTGTACAATTTATGGAGATGTAGAAAAAGGATATCAAGAAAGCTTAGAAAGGGAGCTTCAAGTGCTTCTGACAGTCCGAAGGGGAAGACCATTTCAAATGCCCTGGAAGAAATAATTATTGGGCTGAGTCTTGGAATAGAGACCCCAGGAAGGTGACAGATTCATGTGTCAACTTGACAGCTGCAAGCTAAGCTTGGGACATAGCTATGAAGAATTGATATTGTGTTTTTGGTCTTCAGGGTCTTCAACAACTGACTAAGACTTCTTGAAGACTTTCCAGGTTTCCCTCCAACTTCAGTACTAGACTGGGACTACTGATGTAAGAACTGAGCTGATACAGACAGCTACTGTTTGAATACTCTGATTTTATCTTGCAAGTTATTCTAATAGATTCATTTATTCATTCTTGCTTATATACATACTTATACACACATACATGTATATGAATTTCTGTAGATTCTCTTCCTTCAGAGAACCTTGACTAGTACAGACAGCAACAAGGAGAGCAATAGAGTAGATAGAATGTTTCAGGCAGTGCATGCCAGCTGTACTCTTGAAAAATATCAGAACCTGGATTACAATGGGCAAGAAGCAGAAACAGAACATGAGGTAATAAAAGCTATTGGCAGTGACCATAGGTGGTAGGATTTGGCTTTAGAGTTAGAGTTCAGACATGATTTTGTTAGAGACTAGGATAGCCTGTCTCTAGCAAGATCTTCAAATCCAGTCATCATTCCTCTCCCTTTTCTTCAGTTTTTTCTAGTATTCATATGAGCTATATTTGTTGTTCTATTCAGGACATGTTGCACTGGAGAAAATTGATTAGGAATATAAGACTTATGATTGTACTCTACCTGTTCATAATTTTCTTCTCTGCTGTCTCAGAACCCTTCAGCATGTTAGATTGATTTCTATCATAGAGATGCTAGATTATCTGTGCAGTTGTAGCAAAATATCTGAGGCTGAATAATTGATAAAGAACATAAATTTGTTTCTCTTGGTTTTGAAAGATAGACATGTAAATGTTTGAGTGTGAGCTGAGACTCTGCCTTTAATATGGTGTCTTGAATATCACCTCCTCTAGAGAGAATTGTCTTTCTATAATAGAAAAGTGAAAGAACTGAAAGTAAACGTCTTTGCCACAGCATAACCCACTTGTGAGAGAAGTTCCCTAACAGACTAATGACTTCTGCACAGCTTCAGTTCCAATACTAATCATTATCAATTGAATGTTGACATGAGTTTTTTAAAATATTTTTTTCATTTTTTATCTCCTTTTAGTCCCATTCCCACCCATCCTCTCTCCTTTTCTCTTCATAACCCTTCACTCCCCTTCACACTCCCTCCTACTTTCTCAGATGTCTGAGATTTGCTAATGCACATTGTCAAGTTACTTGTTGGAGTTGTGTCATGGCTGCATCATTGTGTCACCATGAAAGTTTCACTCTGTACTTTAGCCTCCTTACAATAAAATGAGTATCATATTAGATAAGAATTGTGTTAAACTTTGGTATTCTTGTGACCAGCTTGAGAACAGTAATATGAATAAAGATTTATTTTGATTTACATCTTCCGTGGTGTCAGCCCATGGTACTTGACTCTGTACTTCTGGACTTGTAAAGCAGAGCATAATGGTGGTGGGAGTATATGTCAGAGGAGCTTAGCTTCTTCATCTCATTTCAGATGTGTGCCAGAGAAAGAAGAAGGAACAAATTCAAACTTCAAAAGAATGGTCCCTTGACCCATTTCCTCCACCTAGGTTTCACTTTCAAAACCTTCCTATAACCTACCAAAATAGAATCACTGGCTAGAAACAAGCAAGTAAAATATGAGCCTGTGTAGGTCATTCAAACCATAACACAGATAGAATGACTTAATATGGGTAGATAGCTGACAACAATACTGAAACACAATTGGCTGTGGACAAATTAAAGGTACTATTGAGGACATTGAAGGTTTACAATTGCATAGCTACCATTTGTATTGTCTGGAAATAAAACCTGGTGCATCTGGTACAGGAAATGTAAACTTGAGGCCAGCTCCAAGCTGAGCAGACTTGAAGTCAACTTGAAGGTCACTAGTCTGAGATGTTACTACCTATTAGCTCCCATATCGTTGACCTTCTTCAAAATAAAAAGAAAGTATTTTGGGGGTAATTTTCTACAAGTCAAAGGTTAAACAGAGTATTACTGAGTTTAAGAAAGATGTTTGACTATTACATAGATCCATTTCCTTCCGAATTCAATTCTATATTGGTTATCATAACAAGAGGAAAGACTATTATGCTTCAGATCTGCATATGTACAAAATTGTGCCTATGCAAAATAAAGTTTTGAATTCAGTTACAATAAGAGTTTCAGCAATCTCAGACAAAAGTAAACAATAGGGTTGGTTTCTGTATCTCTCACAGCATTATTGCTTCCAAGTTACTATCAGAGTGGCTTATTAAACTCTAATTCTAAGATGCTAGATCTCTTTTTTTTTTAGCCAAAACATCAAATTCTTTTACATTCCAGCTATCACACAGTCCTAAAGACTGTTTATCACAGCAACAACCCCACTCCTGATAACAAGATGTCTTAGCTAGTATTCCTGTTACTATGATAAAATGTAAAAGAACTGTAAACTGAAATACAAATTGGCTCATAATTTGAAACTACGGTCTATATACTATAGGAAATCAAGATGCAGAAACTTGAAACAGTTGGCCAACATCTTAGCTCCCTGGCTATGGATATAATGTGATTAACTGCTTCAAACTTCTGCCATCTTGACTTCCCTGCAATGATGATATGTATCCTTGACTGTAAATCAAAGTAAGTCTTTTGTCCTTAAGTTTCTTTTGCCAGAATATTTTATCATCGCAACACAGAAACAGATAACTAGGAAGAAAGTTCAGTAGTGAAATGCTTGCCATGCAAGCATAAAGGTCTAAGGCTACATGTGGAGCATGCTTGACACTGTCTTGAGGAGCCACAAGTGAGGCTGATCTCTGGACAGAAAGGCACCATCAATTATAAGCACACCATGCATTTAAACATATACACACACTCACACACACAAATATATAAACATGCACATACATACACAAACATTGCATGCATACCCTTTCCAAAAAAAACAATAAAACAAAAAAGACAGCATCAATTTTTCTCCAAATATTCACATAAAATTAGCAGCTAAATAACTCAGCTTTTTCCTCTACTTCTATTGTGGACTTAGGACAGGAGATAATTATTGCCTGGGATATTGAGAGGTACTGGACCATATAAAAATAATTTCTCAAAGATACACTCTGCAAACCATTGGGCAACATGAACAAGACTCTTGTCACAAATATAGACTGACAGGTCCTCACTTGACATTTTCACACAATATTGAAAATCAGTCTGAACTGGCAGGTGTAAAGTTCTGAGATTCACAATTGACAGAATAATTCAGTGCCAATACTCTATGACTGATAATAGGCAAAAGGTGTGCAGCAGACAAGCACCAAAGGAGAGAATGAAGTTGTTTTTCAAGAACAAATGTGATATAAATATTCTACATAAAGTGTCTCAGCACTTAAACTGCACATGATTCTATTATGCTTATGCAATACTTTATAATGAAAACATCACCAAATAAACTTATGAAACTTTCCCAGTGGATAATATCCTTCTAACATATTCCTTCTCCAGACTTTTTTGATTTCCTACTTGGAAGTTATTTGCAAAATCAAAGCTTGTTTGTATTTATGTGCATGTTAGGTTCTTTATCCCTTGGGTGGTGCCCATCCAACAGAGAAGTATATCTGTTATCCCTATCTTCTCTTGCTTGCCTATGGAATTTTATAATAACTCCATCAGCAAGAGATTTCTTCCCCTCTCTTTTCTACAAATAAGATAAATCAGTCCAGTAATCATTGAGAAAATGTAGATGATAGCATGAGCTTTTGTACTCAAGTCTCAAAATGTCCTTTGATCTTGGATGTCATGTGAATGTCTTATTTTGTGTTGTCAGTGATGTTTTACGCAACTGAGCGTGAGAAGTTGTTCCTGAAAAGTGTGTCCTAAAATGAAATGTGTACAGATATCACCTGTATTCTTATGGAATTATAGATGTGGATTCAGAAGACCTAAGATGAAGCTGTGCCTGTATATTTCTACTAAGTTTCTGTGGCTGGGATGTTGATAGAGCTGGAACTCTGGTCTAAGGACCACACATTTAAATAAAGTGAGTGAGAATCACTGAAAACAAATAACTACAGAAAGTTCACAAGATTCTACCATAGTTTTTGTATTGTGATTCCTTTTCACAATGTATCAATTTTTTATGTGAGATGAGAGCAATTAAGTATGACACTCTACTTGAATAGATAAACAAATAAATGAAAATTATTTATTCTTCAGGGAGAAAAAGGACCAATTCAAAAATAACAGGATCCTGAAGCAAAAGTTTCCTATTTCACCTGACCAATGTCAAAATTTTCTTCTCTTTGATGGATATGGAAACATCTCTGCTACAGGCCGGTAAGTGACATATGATAAGTTCTTTCTCTACTGAGATACTACAAAGGCTGATACGCTTTTGTAATTTTATCATAAAGACTGACACAACCCAATTTACATATGCATAAATGTTTAATTTTGTTTGGAATAACTTAAGGTGAAAAATAAGAATAGTTAGCAGTATGTTAATGATAAATCCACTTATGAAATCATTGACAGAAAACAAACCTTTCTTATCAGAGCATTGAATGAGAAAGAAGAATTATCTCAATATTTTGTATTAAAAGCTAGGTGGGCTCTGGATTGTCCCACTGTACCTGATATGTGTCGTTTGCTTCATCTCTCTTCCTGTTGCCAAGTTAATTGGCTCATCAGAAACTCACAGAGGAAAGCTGAGGGCTTCTCACGTCTGCCAGGGTTATGATGGGGACCTCGGAGTTCCAGGCCATCACTCCTTGATGCGACAGTCTTTTGGCAATTACTGACTCGAACTGTATTTGTTTGTACTTGTTAATGTATTCAATTCAATCCGGCAAACATTTATTGAGCATTATTACCAGGCTCTGCGGGACATAAACATAAATAAGCCTTGATTTTTATATTCATGGAACTGATAATCATGTAGATTATGTTACAAATGCCATTAGGCTGAGATATGTGCCTTTGTCACTGTGTTTCAGTTTCCTTCATCAAGTGGGGTATAACCTCCTTGCAAACAAGCTCTTTTCTTAGTTATCTTCGAGCTCAACATTTGTGGACCTCCTAGATAGGAAGTCAGAACATGACTCCAGGAGAGAAGGACACATGGCTTCAACTACTTTCTTCCTAACCAGCATCTCCTGGAATCCTTCTCAGGAAAACATAGTATCCCCAGAGGAGGGCAAGGAGCAGAGTCTTAAGAACGAGCCTTGTTTTCTTTAAACCCTTCAAGAATCTTTAAACGTTCGATCTTCTTGGTTCAAAATATATGACATGGATGCTTAAAGTTCTTGTTCTCTGCTTTTAGGTTCTGCAGGATTTTATCTCATGAGACATGCTCAAGCACTGTTGGGCAACAGCAACCCCCATTACATTTCCAACAGTGTTCAGCCTCTGAAGTAAGTCCTTAGGTACAACGGGGCAAACTGAGGTGCAGAGATTATGGATTTTGCTGAGAACCACATGGTCTCCTGAAGAAAAGTGCAGGCATGGCTTGGCCTCTTTTGTCTTACCATGTTTTTAACCTAAGAAAGAGGAGACAAAGTGTAAAGCTATTTCAGTGTACACAGACATGCTCATACAACACCTCTGTGGGTCTGTCTTTGAATCTCTGACCCAATTCCTCTTTATATATGAACTGCAATTTCTCAAGTCACCCGCATCTTCAGAAATGCAAGTCTCCCAGACATCACTAGCATATGTAGTCAGTGTGTCTGCTGATGCTATGAACTAACATGCATTTGTGGAGGTGCAAACAGTACCTGCTCCAACCAAAGGCTCTGTGATTTTTTTTTTTTTTTTGGCTTGAGCAAAACTGGATAAACCTTCATTTCCTACATGAATGAATTCAAGCCACAAAGGATGACAGTGGCTTTCCCAAGATTACACAACTCAGAAGACGGATGGAGCTAGAGTGTGTATCTTGTTCGTTCCAATTCTGAAGGCCACTTTGCATCTTGTCTCACATTTCACAATACCTATCCATTAATAAAATACTTTTTTTCCTGAATGGAGTCACCACATTTACAGAAACACAGAGTTTCTATGAAATAGGAGAATAGAAATCCAGGGATCTTTTACCTTATTGATGCTTAGAGTAACATTTATATTCAGCTAAGTTATTGTTTTTTACTTTCTGCATTACTGTACCAAGAGTTTTAAAAAGGCTCCTTCTGAAATATGCAAAGCTGCAGACTTAGATATTAACAGAGGTCTTTTATTCTTTTTTAACATATTCTTTATTTATAATAAAATCTTTCACTTACAAGGGCAGGGAAACCCATCTGAGGAACTGACTTGGACAGTCAGCCTGAAACGCAAAGTATTCTTTATGTTTAAGGGATCGTTGGTGAAAGCAGGTTATAATGCTAACATTATAGGACGAGCAGCACAGTTGCTTTCTCATTTTATGGGAGTCATTTTCTATATCTGAAAATGATATTCCTAATAAGGACATGAGGGGGGAAATCCAGCACCAATATTTCTATTAATGGCTTAGGAATAACTTGAATGAAAGTCAACACAGTATCGCACTGTGAAACTTTATTCAAGAATTATAGGAAATGTGTGAATAAGTTCACTTTAAGTCTAACTGAAGAACTCTCTCATGGAAAACATTTCCTGATTAAACCTGAATTGTTTTCCTGTGTCACCATGAAGACAATGTAAATGCTGATTAAAGCAATTAAAACTTTCCTTTGTTTGCAGAAAGAGATGTACCCAGATACGGTTTTTTGTTTGTAGACATCTTAATAAGCATGAGCAGACTCAAATGAAATCTGTCATTGGTTACATTTTTCTCTTAGACAAACTGTCTGCTTCACATACATATTAAGCAAGATTTGTTACCGAAGCGTTCTTACATTTCTATTTGTTGTTGTAAAATGGTAAATGTAGAAATAACACTAGATCTATCAAGTCGATAGTATAATGCAATACATCTGGCAGCTGAATGGGAAAAATGTAATGACAGATTTGGCATAGTGAATGGTTTTATTATGGAGCTTACTTTCTTTCTTTCTTTCAGCACAATTGTGCCATTTGTTGTAAACTAATGTCAAGGAATAGAAAGCATTATTGGGGACAGGGAATTTAGCTTTTGTAGAAAACAAATTGACTGCTATGTAAATGTAAATATCAGCTTTATTGCTTGTTAAACATTTATTTACGGAAATCATTTGAACAGGAAAGCTTGTTGAAGGGAACCATATCAGCTATTAAGAATACACTATCGAATTACTTTGCTGCACTGGTTTTTCTTCTGTTTTCATCTTCACTGTTTTAAGTGAAAATCTACTGTGGAATAAAACTGTAAAATATACGAACTAATTCTCCAAAATTTGGGAGCTAGTCCTAAAGATGTTTAGTGTAACTGAAATTTTACATGCTTCAATTGTAATATGTGATCACCATAGTGAAACAAACTATTCAGTGGCACTAAGGGAGATCTTCAAAGCACACAGTCACCTTTTCAGACTTTTCCTGACCTGTTATGTTTCAGGCATTGGATTTGCACCTGAAGATGTAGATGTGAATCGGCCTGGAGAAGCTCAGCCTTGCATGGGAGACAGATAAATGCCACATGTAATTTTTAGGTTAAAGAACTTAAAGCGTGCTTCCACAATTCAAACATTAAAACAATTCACCACGAGACGCTGGGAAAAATGTCTTTACATTCATACTTTTTTTTCTTTCAAAGTAAAAACTATGAGTATGAAATAATACAATATAATACTTGTGTTGGAGGTGTATGAATTGTCAGTGTTCAATTATGTTATTCAAAAAGTATCATCAGTTTGCCCATATAGTGATTGACTCAAGATCTGTACTCCAAACTGGTAGAAGTCTAACACATTAAAAAAGGTCTATATTGGAATAAAATATATGACAAAATTATGTATTAACTGTTCTCTATTGTTCTTAGAGAGAAGAGAGTGGCTGTGTTTCTGCTTATATATAAAAAGCCATGAAAGGTTATGTTGTAGAATACTAATAGTTCTAGGGATACCTTTTCCTTTCTCTTTATATTGTGTGCAAATTTGGAAAGAACATATACTTAAAAGTTTTGAAGTCAAGTTTTTAAAGACTTTGACTAGAGGATCAAACTAGGTGGGAATGAGATAAAGGAAAAAGCAATTCTGAGAATGAATGAACTAAAATTATATAGAGTTTTTTTTCTCAAACTTCTAGGATGGAAGAACCTAAAATACGCTGCAAGACAAAAGTATGCCATAGGTTCTACTATTGTGGTTGTTATCTAATAACTTGAGTTTGTGCATGCTGTCCTAAGGTGGCTTTCAAACAGTGCTGCAATATTTTCTGATTCTGTCACCATTTTAGTTGAGGTTTCGGTGAAGTAAATCTGGATGTGAGGCAGTGACTGTTCCCACTGACACCGGCAGCAGGACATTCTGTAATGAGTAAGGAAGTGCAGCAATACTGATAAAGCCGTGACTGGTCACTGATGCTGCCTCAGTATAGTGGATGAGGAGGAATCGGATCAAGGTCCTTTTGGATTTCAGGGTATTTCTTCAGGCCTGTCAATCTGATGCATAGTACTGGGGTCTGCCACGGAGTCTGTTCTTAAGTTTGAGCATTGTGACTGAGCCACTTTCCACTTGATCTATCCCAGAACTAAGCTTTTTTTTTTTTAATGCTCTCAGACTAGTTTCTTTAAATCTATTGAAGTTTCTATGCAAACCACTTCTGTATAAACCTAAAGTCTCCAGCGCTAACAGTTCCTGGTACTAACCTCACTTCAAACAAAAATAAATGATCAGTTCTTTGACTCTGACTCTTTTTTCTGATTTTTCTGCTTTGCTGTTGGTTAGTCTGATTAGGTCTTTATAAGCCCTTTCTTTTCCTCATCCCTTCAATTCTTCTAGCTCCAAATCCCAAATTCTAGGGAAGTTCAGAGCAATGCTAATACTAACTAATCTGATTTTCAATCACAGTGCAGATATTTTTATTGGTGGTGATTGCTTCTGAACATGACAAAATTTCACTTTGCTATAGAACAAGTTTTCTGAGAATACCATAATAATCTTTGAAAAAGTTTTATAATGATAAACTTTCCCCATATGTGAGCATTATAGGCAGAAATTTTACATAATTTAAAAATTCCCCTGATTCAATATACACTTTTTTGGTGTGAAGTCCAAGAGTGCAAAGGATTAACAGTTAAAGAGAAAAAGAGAACGAGAGATCCTATATATAATTAATTTAGGCACCTTCCTTGGTTGATTTTTTCATTTCTTTACATTCTTTTATTCAGTTCTGAATATTCGATTAATTATTTATTAGACTTAGAGTCGGTTTTATAAGAAACCATTTCTTATATCATGTTGAAGCTATGATTCAAGTGCCAGTTTGGCTAAGAAATTTCACAGGGTAACTCTGTGTTATATAGTTATTGATATAACCAGTTAATAGAAACAATCTGGAGATGAGATCTGAAGAAACAGATTTTTAAAATGTCATTCAAATGAACCTTTATTTGGCATTGTTAGGCAGTAATATTTTTCTCCAGACTGGTCCTCCTGGTTGGTTTAACTCTAGGATGGACCTCACTGGCAGAAGCTCATTTCAGAATTATTCTGTCCTGGGAAACAGCAAAAGGAGTAACCCATCGCCACCAAAAGTAAGAAGGTGGGAGCTAGCCATCTAGGATCCTGAATACAGCAGCATCGCTGAAATCCCATCAAACTGAATAGTTGTTAGGTACTCCGGGTACCATGTGTTCCTCCTAGCTTTCAGCTGCGGGTAATAGATGCTGTCTATGCGATTCAGGTGTGTCTCAGAAATTATACGTGCATCTTTTCTGGACATGTTTTGTGCTCTCACATGTGATTATACCCTTAGCATCTCCACTTCCTGTCCACGTGGGATGCCAGAGTACTTCTTCTCACTTGTAGGAACTGGAAAATCTCCAGGTGATGCGTGACCCTCCTTCTGTGATTTTAAGGAGTGAATCCTTCAGGGAACATACTTGGATCCTCTACAGGGTGACAGGAAATCAAGTGGTCAGCTCTGCACATCTCACTGGTGCTAGCCCTGTAGTCTTCACTTTGTCCTGGGTAAGACTGAGTGTCCCGCGTGTCTCATCTAGGTCCCAGCTTATAGCTGGTACATCTGTCTTCAGGGAGATGCTACATCACTCCCCATGATTTTTTTTTTAACCCCATGATTTAGAATCTTCTACAATTGTTGCAAATATCTCTTCTTGGGTCTTCTATGGCACCTGGAAGGATTGAAGCTAATCCAGTCTCTAAAAATAGTTTTAGGAGAGAGGGCTTTTCCATTCCAGGCAACAGGAAATAGGTGGTGATTATGATCCTAGAAGGCAGTTTTAGAGAAAGTAAAATAGCTACATATAGATATTTTTATGTATTGTTTTAAAGAATCAAGATATCTGTGCTTTGGAGATCCCAAGGTTTGAACCAAGCTTTACCAGCTCAATTGGTTGTAGACAGGTTGACCAAAAGTCCAGAGCATAATCCATATGCCTCAGTGTCTGAGTTTCAGGACTGTCTGTAGCTTCATCACTGATAGGGATGAATCTCCTAACATGTATTCTTCTAATTAACATGCATAGAAGAACACCACATCCTAAATTCAGCTGGTAAAGCTCAGTTCAGACAAGGGGGCCTTCCTGCATATGCTGAGGGGAACCTGTTCTTTAATGTCTTTACAGAAGTGAATGATTCCCACGTTTTCCTGATTTTAAACAAAGCATTTAAAAGTATTGTAGCTCTGACATTAACATTCGGAGCTTTGGTGAAGAATGCCACTGTTTGGGCAAAGCAAACACAGGCCAGAGTAATATTGCTTCATGCAATGGCTACTCTTAACTATTGCTGTGAGAGAACACTCAATCAACTTAAAGGAAAAAGGGAGGTTTATTCAGCTTACAGTTCCAGAGGAAAGGTACAGTCTCTTAAAGCAGAGGTGGCATGGCTGGCTGGCCAAAGCTGGAGGAGGCTAAGTCACCGCAGACATCTTGGAAGCTGAGAGCTGCAAGACTGCTTGGTGCAAAGGCAGACTTCTCCTGGAGGTAGGGTGGGACTGCCTTCTTCCAGCAAGGCAAAACATGACACTCCACCCTTGGCCCCCACAGGCTCATTGCCATCTCATTATGCAAACCATACTCAGTCCAACTTTAAAAGTCTTCATAGACTATATCAGTAGTCCAAACACAGTCCAAAAGTCCAAAGTCCAAAGCCTCCTATAAAATCAAAATACAAGTTATATACTTCCAACATACAATGTCATAGAATAAACATTCCCATTCCAAAAGGAAGGAATGGGGCATATCCAGGAAAGATTGGTCCAGAACAAGACCGAAAACCAGCAGGACAAACCCCAAATCTTTTAGCTCTAAGTCCAACAGGTGAGACTCTTGTTGAAATTATCTCAGTTCCAAAGGACTTTGGTTCTACCCCTCCAATGCATCTGCCCATAGAACACATCACTCTCTTGGGCTGACTCCTCCCAGGGTATACAGCTCTCCTTGGCAGATGTCCCATGTTGTCTCTGGCATCTCTAACATCTTTACTTCTCAATGGCAAACCAGGCTTTAACTTCACAGCACAAACTGACCTTCTTGGGCCTCTAAACTGCAGGCTTTTTGCCTCATGATGCCTGGATTCTGCCAATTTTTGAAACCTTGGAGGAGGACTCCAAGATCTCCTCCCTCTTGCATCACTGATGCCTCTAAAACCAGAACCACGTGGACGACTTTGCCAAAACTGGCCCCTTTGAATCACAGCTGATTCTGCTTCTGTATGTTGACCATCTCTTTTACTCCTGGGCAGTTGCTTTGTAAAAGAAACCAACTCTTGCTTTGGAACTCCACCCTTTAGCTCCAGTCTTCTGAAAGGATTTGCATTCTTATGAGTGGGAGCCTTCCTTGAGGATCTTGCCCTTAAGCTAGGGCCTCTCCTATTATTCAAACTGAGAGCAGGCTTTGATTTACAAATGAAGTTAATCTCTTCAACAGCCATTTTGTTCTCTGCTTCTTCCTGCCTGATTCTTTGCTCTTTTTCATAACTCTGAAGACAACTAAAAAGTAGCCATATCACATTGTCAAGACTACATTGCTTTGAAATTTCCTCCACTGAGCATTCCAGCTTAACTTCAGTCAAGCTTTCAGGATGAGGGCAAAACTTCACTAAGCTCTCGGCCAACACATGGCTCCATGTGTCACTTATCGAGTTGCAAACACAGTCTCTGTTCCCCTCTGGACCATCACAAGCTGGGCTTCCACTGCCTGCGTCTCTCACAGCATTGCTCTTCTCTGAGCTCTCATGAGAAAGGCCCATTTGGCCCAACCACCAAGACTCAAAGACTTTCCCAGCACAAAGTCCCAAAGTTCTCCACATTTCTCCCAACAAACAGTTCCAAAGGCACACTAGCCACATCATAACATTGGCCATACAGCTGGGTACCAACTTCTCTCTGCTTCACAAACAACTTCACATTTTGGTACCAGCTGTTCTTAATCTCACAGCAATACCCCACTTCTGGTACCAATTTCTGCAATGGTTACTTTTAACTATGCTGTGAGAGAACACTCAAAGTCAATCAACTTAAGGGAAAAAGGGAGGTTTATTCAGCGTACGGTTCCAGAGGGAAGGCACAGTCTTTCAAAGCAGAGGTGGCACGGCTGGCTGGTAAAAGCTGGAGGAGGCTAAGTCACCGCAGACATCTTGGAAGCTGAGAGCTGCAAGACTGCTTGGTGCAAAGGCAGACTTCTCCTGGAGGTAGGGTGGGACTAACCCACCTCAAGGCCCACCCCTTGTGACTGCCTTCCTCCAGCAAGGCTCCACCTCTCAAGGTGACATGACCTTGCCAAATACATGAGACTGTGGGGGACACATTTCAAGCCATGACACTTCATATTTTCAGAAGTTGACCCTTGACAGTTGTGTGTCAAGGTAAGGTTAGTATGGCACATGCCAATGCCCACTATACTGTGTAATTCACTTGGACACTGAGAATTGTGAGTGCATCTGAGTGTTTCTCCTCTACTCTGCCAAGTTCTAAAGGCAGAAATTTGCAAACTTAGTGCCAAGCATATGCTAAAACATATATATATATATGTGTATATGATACATTTAAACACATATTATGTTAAGGCAAAAAGAAAGAGGGGCTAGTTTCAGCAAGTTTTCTCTTGACAACCCAAAATTCTTTCTTCTCCAGTGTGTGTAAGAATTCCCACCAATATTATACTGTTCTTTGTTTTTCATTTTCTTTCCTCTTCCCTAAGGTGGATGAGTCAGCGAAAAGACTCACACAAGTTAAGAATATACTGACTCAGAACATTTCTACCATAAATGGCTAGATAGATTTCAGTGTATCCCTAAGCCCCAGGGAAACTTCTTGAAAAAGGAATAAATGTGAGGATGCAAACAATTATTCTAAGTCAACACATTGTGGTAGGTCTCCAGACAACTGATGACTAGTCAGATGCCCCAAGGAATGAAAAGAAAAAATGAAAAGCAAGTGGGAAAACTATGATAGTAGGAATTTTTATAAAGCAATTTTTTTTAAATATTGGAAGAGAAGTCACAGTAAATTAACAGGAAATCTACCTATGCATACTCTTTCATATTCCTTGATTACAATAACCAATACAAATGTGATGAAAGTAATCTATGTGGATAGAAATATACATATCTGACCTTATTGTGTATCATGTGCCGAGAGAATGGAACAATTATGACTGGGTCACTCACTTGTGCAGTGTAGCTTTAGCCTTTCTAGAAAGGAAAACTTCAGTATTCTGAATATATAAAACTGAACTCCAACAGCTGATTAGTGTGTGTGTATTTATTTATTTATTTAAATTTATATCTATCATCATGAGCTGATTTTAATGAATATAAAAACTGAGGCTAACATTGTTTTTCAATGACTGGTCTCTATTTCTGTGCCTAACAGCAAATTTGTTGTAAAATCTCAGCAGAAGTTTATGGAGATTTTTTTTTCCACAAATTGAAGCCTTTTTCTTTCTTAATGCATGCAATTTATGTGAATTTATTTAATGCTCACCAATCAGGTAACAAGAACATTCAGGGCTAAATCTGGCTCTGGTGCTCAATTTGTTAAGACATCAACATTACTGATATTTTCCAGCATGAGTTTTCTCTCAGGTGTTTTTTGTGGTTTGTTCAATCCCAGCGACTCACCTTGGGGAGCCCGATCCATCCTGGATAATAACCACTGCAATTCAGTTTCCAACAAATGCTGTGATAAAATCATCACACTAATTGGCAACGGATTTTAGACTCTCGTTCAGAAGTGTGGTTGGGTTTTTGTGTGCATATATCACAGTGAAAGAGATGTGAACCCTGCCGGCTGGGAGCTCAATAGAGCGATAGGTGACCAACACAAGACCCAGCCCAGCTGTTGTTATGTTTTTGATTTCCTAATTCAGCTTCTGGCAGTTATTATCCTGAGCCTCTATTGTCTGTCTTAAGATAGGATTATTATAACTGGCTTCCTTTCCATGAAGGGGAAATAATTCTTCTCTCATGGATCAAGCAAACACCATTGGCCTTGGTCCCATCTTCCTTTCTCTGCCTCTGTCTTTGAAAAACACGTTGAGACCTGGTAAAAGTTCATTTACAAATGGAGTGCATAGGTCCATTCCTATTGGGTAAGACTAGACACAATTTCTCCATGAAGGAAATTATTTCAAAGGATAACATCACACTAGTCAACTGTTGTAGTTCAGTCCTAAGATACTGACTTTGCAGAGGAAGAACATTGCTTATGGGTGTTTCATTCTATCATAATATATTAACTATTCACTTTCTGTTTTGGGTTTTGTATTAACTTCATTCTTTTTATTAATTTATTCTTCTTTACTCCAAGAGCAATGGAGTTTGTTTAAATACAAAATATGTGGTGGTTAGTAAAATGTAAAGATTAACTTAAAGATTATATTGATCATGTTTTGATATACCTGAGTGATCCTAAAAACTCCACCAGGAAACTAATACATAAGTTCAGCAGAGTGGCAGGTTGCAAAAATCAGTGGCCTTCCACAAAGGATGAAAAAAGTGAAAAAGTCCTAAGAAAAACAATCCCATTTACTATAGCCCCTAAAGAAATGAAATACCTTGGTATAAATCTAACCCAAGAAGTGAAAGACCTTTATAATGAAAATGTTAAAATTCTAAAGAAAGAAATTATAGAAGACACCAGAAGGTAGAAAGACTTCTCATGTTCCTGGATCGGCAGAATCAACATCATAAAAATTAGCATTCTACCAAAAGCAATATACAGATTCAGCACTATACCTATCAAAATCCCCAAGCAATTCTTTAAAGAAATTGACCAAAAAAACTCAGAATTCATATGGAAGCACAAAAGACCCAGGGATAGCAAAAACAATCCTGAGTAACAAACATACTGTTGGAGGTATCACCATACCAAACTTTAATCTATACTACAAATCCATAGTAATAAAAACAGCTAGTACTGGCTCCAAAATAGACATTTAGATCAATGGATAAAGGTTCGAGACCCAGATATAAGCCCACACAATTACAGTTGTCACCATGTACAAAAATTAATTCCAAATGGATCAAGGACCTTAATATTAGGCCGGAGACTATAAAAACCCTAGTTGAAAGAGTCGGGAACTCCCTTGAACTAATTGAGCTAGGACAACAGTTCCTAAACAGAAATCCAAAGCACAGACAGTAGAACCAACACTCAACAAATGGGATCTTATGAAATTAAAGAGCTTCTGTTCAGATAAAGAGATTGTAAACCAAGCAAAAAGGCAACACACATAATGGGAAAAAATCTTCACTAACCACATATCTGATAGAGCTCTATTATTCAGAGTTCACAAAGATCTCAAAAAAACTAAACAGCAAGGAAGTAATAGCCCAATTTAAAAAATGAGCCTCAGAACTCAAAAGAAACATTTCCAGGGACGAAATTGAAATGTTTAACAAATATCTTAAAAAATGCTCCATCCCTAGCGATCAGAAAATGCAGATCAAAACTACCCCGCGATATCATCTCACTCCTGGTCAGGATGGTAAAAATCCACAATACAAACAACACCAAATGCTGGAGAGGATATGGAGAGAAAGGAACTCTCCTTCATTGCTGGTGGGAATGTAGACTGATACAACCACTGTGCCGATCAGTATGGAAATTTCTAAAATAGTTAAAGATTGAAATGCCATATGACCCTCCTATACCACTACTGGGAATAATTCCCCATAAGGCAGAAATTCACTTCATTGACATGAGCACAACCATGTTCATTGCAGCACTATTTACAATAGCAAAGTCATGGAATCAACCCTAACGCCCAACAATTGAAAAATGGATAATGAAAATGTGGTACATTTATACAATGGAATGCTACTCAGCTATCAAAACAGATGAATTAAAGAAATGTGCCGGGAAATAGATGGAATTAGAAAAAATTATATTGAGTGAAGTATCCCAGACACAGAAATTTAGACACAATATGTACTCCCTAATAAGTGGATCTTAGTTCCAAATCCACTTAATGACATATTCAAAGGTAAATCTCTGTAATACCTACTGTAATTGCAAAGATTATAAATAGGAAGGAAGGAGAAGAAGGGCCTCAAAAAAAAGGCAATAGGGGATCATGCTTCAGTAGACAAAATAAGCCATGGTCAAATATTACAGGTAATTAGCGGGACATGAGGTACAGCTTACTCACTTCCCTTCCTGGTTACTTGCAACTGAACAGGTTTGTTCTCAGAAATCATGGAGGATATTGGCAGATAGATGGTAACCATCTGGCAAATGACACACCGACCCCTCTCCACTGCTGTGTTCTACTCTATTCTTCCATCTATCTTTGAGTCTCCTCTTGTATCAAGATCTTCATTTAAACAGGTCTTTTAGCTTTAGTTAGGAGGTGACCTTCGATACCAATCAGGATGCACCAAGGGTGGTTCGAGAAAAGCAAAACTGAAAACAACAATAAACCATAGTTCAGAACATCAGAGACCCTACATTTGTCACCTGGAACCAGACTGGCAAAATCTCTCCCATCCTAAAGCTCAGGGAACCTTGCGGAAGAGGGGATGGCAAGATTGTAAGAGCCTAAAGATGGGGAGGACCAAGGATCTGCAAGATACTCCACAAAAGTTAGGGCTGCAGCAGGCAGAATTGGACTTCCCCTAACCTGCACAATGGTTGATATGTCAATGAGCCCCCAAAGTCTAGCATGGATAACAGGGCAGAAGGCTTCAGGCAGTAGGATTCTTAGAGGAAAGGGATTAAACAGTTATAATAGAGTTCCCATTCTAAAAGGGAGCCCAAGAAGGCTCCTGGCTATGCAAGTGAGTACTGGAGGACTCAAGAGGGATGTTTGATGTTCACACAAAAGGATGCTCTATGGGATGGGAAGGAGGAAGGGGGAGGAACTGGCAGAGTGGGAGGAAGGGAGGGAAATGAAAGGAAGGGGGGGAGAATAGAGTGCAAGGGAGGATGACTAGGTGAGGAGGAGGGAAAGAAAAGGGTACCTACTGGGCTTGTATAATTAGGAAATAAAATGAAATGTGGGAGGAAACAGAACAAAACAAAAAAAGATTATATTATTTATGTGTTTCCTGACTGTTATTGTTGAGGGTGTCTGGGCATAAAATCCTAAAATGCAGTTTGGTACACAAATAATTATCAAACACTTTGATTTTTGACAAATTCTCCTTTGCCTTCAACTATTTCCAGACTCTAATGGCACAAAATGCATTGTCAAAATAAAAAAAGCACATACTTCATATTTTATATTCGTGATACAAGATATGGTGTGCTTTACTGGAAATAATCTTGAAGTCTTCAAGTCTGACCTCTGGTTTGTGAGTCAGAGAATTAGGGTGAATTTCTGAGGTAACACTTAAACGCTACATTTCTGTGCCACGAAACCTTTTAATAAATGCATAACAAATCAACGACTCTTAAATCGGCTGTCAGGAAAGGAAGTTCACATTTGTTGAGCCCTCGTTATTATAAGCTTGAACAGCTTCTCATTGGGAAGGAAGGGCGGCTTGATTGCACTGTGAGCTCCGTTGACTTGGGCTGAACGTTGTTCCCTAGAAGCCTAATTGACAATTTTGTTGCCCTTCTAGCGACTATTTAAGAAGAGTTGTGAGGTCAATGGCAATGATACTTCTCTGAGTCATAAATGCCATCCAGCGGGACTTTTATTTTTTTTAACCTGTTCTTTTAGAAGGTACTAGTGTCAAATATTTAAAAAAACTAAAATGTTTCACAGGAGAGAAGGTATGTGACAACACTGCTGACCCACATTTCAGAAGGAAAATGAGAAATATAGGGGTCAGATCCCAGCCAGTGGAAACACAATGAGCACTTAGGCTGTAAATGAAGTAGTGAAGCCGACCACTGGAACAAGCAATTTTCATAACAGTACACTTCAGTAAAATGAATCTTATCATATCCTGTGACCTCCCCAAGTTCCCAAACCAAAAGTCTGCAGGGCACATTAGGCTGACAAAAAAAAAAAAAGAAAGAAAGAAGGAAAGAAGGAAAGAAAGAAAGAAAGAAGGAAAGAAGAAAAGAACAAAAGAAGGAAAGAAGGAAAGAAAGAAAAGAGAGAAAGATGTATGCATAGCAACCACAGTAAATGGCAAAATGTGAAGAATATAAATACCATCTCTCAGAAAACTAACTCAACTTGCATACTGTGATTAATACCCAAAGTAATTTGATTCTTCATTTACTTTCATTTTTCATAGTTTTCTTTTTCCGTAGTTTGGGGAAATCATATCCTCAAAATCTGAAATTGAAACATTAAACTAGAACATTCAAGACAAAGCTATGGAATCCAAATGTTCAATCATTTACTAAATGCTAAGACTAAAATCATGACATGCAACAGTTACTGGGTATATTAAAACATATCCTTTTGTTTGATAATGAATAAGCAGGTGTGTTTCATTTTTCACTTGATGGTTACTTATTCTAAAAATGTTGCAGCAGTAAGAAGATGCTTTAGCACTTCATCTATTTTAAAGATGAAACATCTATTTGAAATGTCATTGCTTTTCATGTTCTTTGAGAACTGTATACATAAAGCTCATAACATTTCCACAAATCTTTCATGATTTTAGTTTTACATAATGAAAGAAAATAGATATATTTGTAGAAACAACAGTACAGTATCTCAAGCTATTTGCACAAATTTTGAAGCATATACAATAGAAAATGTTTTAAAGTCATATTCCTATGCATCATTGTTAAGAATTCTTTGAAAGCTTAGCTTATAATAAGTGTTGGTTTAAAGTATAATGTGTGAATACAAATAAGGACTATTTTGTAGTTTCAAATTCATAAATTTAATTACAGAGAGCAGCAGTGATTGACAATTAAGCGGAAAGGCCTCAATTTGCTGGATCACTGTGAAGAATGCAACTAAATATGCTTCATAAAAACATAAACTACTATTGCATATGTTCAGAGCAACCAGGATAGATAGTGTCTTATTAGAGACACTTTTATCAAAACCGATACAGATTCACTGGGATGCCACTGCTTAATCTCGATGACATATTTTCCAGGATTATCTTTGTACAGGCCTTATTTTGTACTTCACACAATAGTGGATAGAATTCCTTAAATGATAATAAAACTGAGAGTCATAAAAGAGGTGGTCAATAAGTTGCAGTGTTTCTTTCATCTCCCAATTCTGTTTTTTTTTATTCTGTCAGTATTTCCCCAGGTACACTTCTGTGAGTACTAAAAGAAAATGCAGTTGGTATGCAGCCTTAATTCTTCAGAGGTAATTTGTGGTTATAATTTTTTTCTCTATAAGCACATGAATGCTGCATGATTAACAATAGTGTAATAATAAGTTTATTTTTGAGTTTCTTCTTTATGGTCTCATAAGAACCTCAACTTATTTCAGAATTTATACCTAAGGCACGTATTAGCTAAACTCAAAAATATATAGTCTATGCACATTATTTTATTGTTTAAATGGTCCTCATTCATGTTTCATTTCAATAATATTTCCCCAGCTTGTAAAGCTTATGTTACATTGAGCTCCTCTTTAAATTCACAATGCATAAAACTGCCAGGTGGCCTAAAAACAGAGTGCATTAACAGATTGAACTATAAATCAGACTGTTGTGTTCACATACTGTAAAAATACCACCAATTTCTTTTGGATTAGAGTTTGCACTGATTCCACAAAGTGATCACAAATGCTTTGGGAAATTTAAAATGGATACAAAGGTCATATATCCCAATCTAAACAATGGCATTAACTTCTTTTTTAAATTATTATTATTTTTATGTACCCTGTACCATTGTTTTGAACTAAAAAGAAATGATGAATATAACACTCATGAAACACTGCTTCCTAGTCAAAAACTATTACTGCAACTAGAAATACTATTAAATCTTAGCTATAGATGAATTATTTATATGAATTATTTGTTGCAGTCTACTGGTGTTTGCTGTATGCATTTTCACATATGTGAAGGTGCATATGTATGTTTATGTGGAGATCTAGTGTTGATCCTGGATGTATTCCTCAGTCATTCTCCACTGTTATTATTAAAGCGGGATTCTCTCAATAGAGCTCAGACCTTGCAAATCACTTAGGCTAGCTATCCAGCTTGACTTGTGAATGCCTTTTCTCCCTGATTCCTGGGATTATTTGTGAATGATGCACCTGCTTAGCTTTTAGTGTGTTTTGGGGATGCGAACACTGGCCCTCCTTCTTGTGGGACAAGAATTTCAGCAATGGAGTCATCTCCCAGTCCCAAATGAGTTATTTCCATTAATGATTTGATGCAATTGTACTCATTCATCTCAACATTTGCTGAAAATTGCAATGGACTATTCAATGTGTTTCTTATATAGAATAGTGCAAATAAGGTGTATAGAAATTGATTTACTCTTGGCCACTTGAATAGTGTCAAACTGAAGTAATAATCTTGATCATGGTGGAAACTTGTAAGACATTGTTAAATAATTATGTACACAAACTGTGAATTTAACACTTGGAAAAGGATACAGAAAACAACTAATTGGCAATCTTGTATATGAATGAGGAAAACAAAAGCCAAGGATTCTACTTATTCATTGATACCTGTGCAATTCAAAGGCAAGACATATCAGCACACAAATAATAATTCCTGTTGCATAATGCAAAAGACTCACCTATCTTTTCAAAACTTATTATTTTTATTATTTTGTGTGTGCGTGTGTGTGTGCGTGCGTGCATGTGTGTGTGTGTGTGTGTGTCTCAGAAGGCACTTTGTGTCCCTGTGGAGGACCAAGGGTGACTTAGGGAATCATCCTGGATTGCTTCTATCTCCTTTTTGCTCAGCTCTAGGATTTTCCATGCTCCACCCACCAGGGCTGGAAGTACACGCTGCTGCCTTTTCAGCCTGTTGTTTTTATATGGGGCCTGAGATCAGGACTCAGGACCTTCTGATTGTGACACAGAGTCTTTAACCCTTGAACCATCTCTGCATCCCAACTCACTTATCTTAACAATAAACCAATAGAGCTGAATTGGGGCCCAGTTAGTTTGTTTAACTTCGGGTACAAACCTCACTGTGAACTCTCATTCCTTAAATTCAGTGCTAATTTTAGCATTATTACACCTTTGTATCTCATGAGTGTTGCTGTGCTAATAGTATATTTTGTAAATATGTATATATATATACATACATATTATTCTAACTAAACAAATATAATTAGACTCACTGTTGCACATTGTGTTCAGTACAGTTCAAAATACATATAAACTGCATGTGGCTTAAAAAAGTAAAGTCGGGGGGCTGGAGAGGTGACTCAGGGGTTAAGCCTCTGCCTTGCAGGCGGAAGGTCCTGAGTTTGGATCCTAGACCCCACGTATAGACGCGGGCAGAAGCAGGGGTGGCCTGTGTTTCTGGTCCTGGTAGGGCGGAGCCTGTGAATCCCGGGGCAGAAAGAGGTGGAGGCGTCCATGGTGGTTCCCGAATTCGTCCGCGGTTCTACACAGACACACACACACACACACACACACACACACACACACACACACACACACACACGAACACATGCATACATGCACAATTGAATAAATAATAAATAAAAATTAAAAAAAGTAAAGTCGGTAATATTAAAAACCTACTCTTCAGAGTCATAAATCAAACATTTGAAAAGTAGTATAGTGACTAATTAAGGTAACTTTCAAAAATAGTTGATTTAAAAATGTTACTGGTTCATCAGGAACATTAATTAAAGGAGTGGTTCATGTTGAGAACATTTAATATAAATTAAGAAGTATGAGAGCTTCAATGATGACACAGAAGTTATAAGAGAGATAAAGCTGAGCTAATTTAAATAGTGGGCAAAATTTAACTTGATATTTAAAAAATATTCATCTGTTCCTGGCATGGAAGACCTGGAATTTTTGATTAGGCAATGACCTGTTGATTATATACATATTTTCCCAGGTTTGACTGGAACTCACCTCATATCCTCTAGCAATAAGAACATAAAATTAGCTCCCATACCAGCAACCTAATGCTCTGGTCTAGAATTGTTTCAAGTTGTTTACACTTATTGCATAATGGCAAGAAGTAATATTGTACTTAACTGCATGATAAAATGGAAAAATGTAATGGTATTATTAACAGAACAGAAATAAAATATGGGCAAAAGAATTGACCATGTTTATCACTAAGCTTACTTTATCTTTCTTAACAATACTGCCTGATAAATCTTTTAGGTACTCTGATGCCTGATCATTGCCAAATACTGACTACATTACTGTCTAGGGAATATTATGGTTACATTTTGAAATAAGAAAATGTGGGAAAATGATTATTACTTTGACCTTAATACAAGATTTCTCAACCTCGATGTTACTTATGTTTTTGGTTGTAGAATTCTTGGTTACAGGAGTTATTTGTACACTGAAATATATTTAGAAATGTTACTCGCAAGATGTCAATAACAGTCTTAATTTTCTCCTCTCAATTTGAACAATCAAAATGTTTCCAGTATTTGGCATATGATATAAAGGCAAACCAGGTGACACTCAATGAGCCACAAATATGAAAAGACTTGAAAATTGAGGGTGTCTGTCATGGGAGAAGAAGAGTTGAAATGGAAAGAAAAGGAGGATGGGATTAGAGATTAAGGTTGTGAAACTGACATAAATTCAGCCTATATTAATTTCCAGTGTTTGGAATGGAAAATTATTATTGTATGCCTTGCATAAATGCAAATACAAAGTGTGCCAAGAAAAGCACTGAGTCTTCAAGAAATAGACTACTCTGGAAATACAGGGTTTAATTGTGATCAGAAGATTTTGAAAACAATTTTTATTTTCATACGTGTGTGTGTGTGTGTGTGTGTGTGTGTGTGTGTGTGTGTGTAACAAAGGGACTGTGTGTCCCTGTGGAGGGCCAAAGGTAACTTCAGGAATCATCTTGGTTTGCATCTACCTTTTTGTTTTGCTTTGAGATTTCCCAGGCTCTATCAACCAAGGCCAGCACTTCAAGCCCCACTATTTCCACCAGGTATTTTTATGTGGGACCTAGGTTTTGAACTTAGAACTTTCTGCTTGTGAGGCAGTCTTAACCCCTAAGTCATCTTTCCAGCCCTTTACTTACTTTTATAGGCAGGATGGATATTAGAGAACAATGGCTCAGAGAATGTATATATAAACTTAAATATTGAGGAAAAGAGGCATTTTAAATTATTTAAAGAGGCACCAAAAATTATGGTGAAGCTTTTTATGAGCCTTAATTTGATGTCATTATTAGTATGTACAGAGCTTGCAATTCTCTCTCTTTAAGACTGAAGGCTATGCTGCTGTCTATTTAAAAATGCAAGAAACTAAAGTACTAAGCAAATATATCAGAATGCTATCTAACAACTGTTTGTCTGGACATAGTAACCTAGAACTTCCATATGTTCCCTGACACATAGGTGGAATGAAATAGAAGTAATCTGGACTTGCACAATTTTGCTTTTCATGCCAACAATGATCTTCCTCAAGGACAGACATTTTTTATTTTAAATTTTAATTTAGATGTCTGACCATTCTTATTTGATGAAAATTAACAGTAAGAATAAGATTCACAGTGGATGGATTTCTGGAGAAGTTTGAACACCTAACTTGAGTAGAAATAAGGACAAGCAAAGAGGACCCTCACTAAGAACAATGTGGATGCTGTGTGATCTGATCTATCTTGTGGTGTAGTCAGAATAACTAAAGCTTCTTGCCAACTAACAAAACAATCGCATTATAGCAGCCAAGACACTATTCCCTCTGCTCTCAAACAAAGGGGTTTTCAGAAGCTAAATAATTCGTGCACACCCACAGCTGGCAGCACAGGAAACTGAGAGCAAGGTTGCAACACGCTGAAGGAAGCAATATTCAGAAACTTCTTCCTTGCTCTTCAAGTGTCTGAAAGGCTTAATTAACTGCAGGTTAATTTCTGCTACTGAAACTTTATTATTACTATGTTTAGTGTCACATTTATGAGTAAATCCTAGAAATTCCCACCTGTAGGTTCAAGTGTATCAAGTACAGTAATATGTAGGTATTCATTCTTCAGTTGCTTTTGTCACAAAATGTAGATTTGTACGTGAAAACTGGATTTTTTTTTCAAATCCAATTAGTTTTAAGGCACTATATTTCTAGATTTCTTGACTGTCATCGGAAGTTGTTGTTTATATGAAGCTGTCTGAGATGTGGAAACCACTATACCATTTTAAGATTACCAAACATGCAAACAAAAAGTTTGACATCTGCGTAAAGGTGACATGCTGCCGGAGTGGACCAATTTTGAAAGGTGATGTCTGCAGTTGCAGCTGTACAGATGATCTACATGTAAATTCTCTTTCAATTAGCCAGGTTATAGATTCAGGCTAAACAGTAACAGTTTAAAGTTTTCCAAATTAATTTTCTTTTTCCTTGACTGACTTTTGATAGCAAATAGAGTATGTACATGACAATCACTGGAGAAGCACCTATTATTCTTAACTTTGGAAATCTCATACAGACTGTATTTTCAAGCATGAAATTACATGTGACATTGGTACAACGAAAATCCAGATTTAAAGTTTATTTTATTTGAAATTCAACATTAATACTATGTTGTAGAGTGTTGATATAAGGATATATAAATATAATTAAGATACTGAACATTATTTTTCCCATGGTTATGCTAACTCATAACCTTGGACAATTTCTTTGATATTTCAGATTATTCTCAACTCTATGGTTTCCCTTTAAAAATAAAGGGAAAGAAAAACTACGAAGCTAAACAAAAACAAAAGACAAACCTCATTTTGCATTTGAGGTAATACAATACTGCTTTGATGCTTCCTTTCCTTATTGCTAATAACTTTCAAACAATAAGGATGACAAGACACTGAAAGGATAAAAAAGCAGCTCAGTCTTTGAAGCAATTAGAGGACCTCTGTAACCCTAGCCACACTGTGTATGGAATGGCTGCCAGGTGTAGAAGAGGTCAAACAGAAGTGCAGGCACATGCTTAGAAATGAGACCCTTGGGTGCAAAGTTTGTAATGCAGAAACAGACACAATTCTTTAAAAAAAAAAAAAAAGCACTTGCAAGGAAGAAAGTGACATTGTGCAGTTCTGAAAAACAGGAGTTTGGTGTGAGCTGGTCTTAGCTGCTGATCATGCAGCTAGTATCAGGAAAAGCAAGGAAGTGTAACTACCAGACATATGCAGTCTTTTCCTTTGTTTGCAGGTTGCTGTCTTGGTGAACAGGGCCACAGGAAAGTAGATAGACATTTCTGTGAGCACATTATTGATGGAGAGATAGTGATTGATTATTCATTGCTGATGGAGAAACGAAGGAAAATAGCAATTTTCTCTAATACAATGCTGGATGTAATTAAGAGACATCTCTTAATACACAAAATATGGCTCTGACCAACTTAAATCCTCACCACAGACTTTGTTCATCTTAGGAAGGCGTTATCTCAGACCAACTCCTATGAAGGAATATTACAAAATCTATACAAAGATCCTTCCAGGTTAAAAAGATTAAAAGGAATGGAAAGGCAAGAAAGAAACCTCACCAGAAATATTTGCCATGGAACATATGAAAATTATGATTAAAATATTTTAAAATCCCTAATGCTAATCCCCAACTCTAAGAGTTTGGATCTCAAAGCAAAGAACAAGGGAAAAAACAGACCAAGGCACCAAAAATTAAATAAAGTAAGAGCTGAGGGAAGTAAGAACAAGTTGAAGAAAAATAAAACAATCAGAAATGAAGACCACACTAGAAGCTGCTCATTGCTAAAACCATAGTAGGGAGTGTGGATTGCAAGTTTGATTAGAAGTTAAAAGTGACTACAGAAATAAAAGACAGGAAACACAGATACAGGATACAGTATATGCATTTTTCTCCCTCTGGAAAAGAACAGATATGTTATAGGGACTAATAATAATCCCATAAAATCTTTAGATATAATATCAAAAAATTGCCAAAAATGAAGAAACTACTTCAAAATACTGGTATTTATTTATTATTGTATTTAAATTTAGGACTTAATATTAAAACAAATCTGGGGATGACAGTTGTCAAATAGATTATTAAAGTTATAAACTCTATCAATACAGATAATTCACAGAAGTTAGAAAGGGTAGACAAAGAATGAAATGATAGTGTCAGTAGGCTCATCTTTTACAACCTGAGATGAGACAACTTCATTAAGGCTAATAAATCAAGCAATAGAGGTCTAGGTTTATATAAAGATATAAAGAACAGCAATAAAGGTGTTATAATAATCCAAAATCTGGTAAAAGAGTGAGAAAAAAAAGAAAATTCACTCAGTCTTTGTTACTCATATTAGGTAATGAAAGGACAATAACCAAGAGACAGCAGATTAAGCTATTATGTATATAAATTAAAAGGGAAAGGAAAAGCAAATTTCCAATTCATTAGGATTCACATGAAAGCAGAGAACAGAATCAAATATCAAATATATTGAGAGCAGAAACTTTCACAGTCACCAGAATAACAGAACAGGCATAGTGTTGCTTCTGTGAGTGAAAGGCTGTGGCAGAGCATTTCAACACACAGCCTCAGAAAGTCTTAGATTGTGAAAAGTTTGGAGAAGACCCAAGAATGGTATGATGCGAAATGTGAGATAAATTTGTTGAACATATAGGGCTGGAGTTTTACTCCTAGTACTCAGACTGTGCTCTTAAGAAGTAGGTTTGCTAAAGATGAAATTGGTTAAGATGGAACCACGCTGGATGAGGTTAGCATTGTATCCACTTTGACTTCTGTCCTGCACCAGAAGAAAGCCAAGGAACAAGAGAAGCATTGGTTTGAACGACACGTCTCCAAAGTTAGCACAACCAAGGTTTGATACCACCAGACACCAGGAGAGAGAATAAAAGACTTTTGGGGGCAGCGGCGCACTCACACTTTAGTTTTGGACTCCAGAGTAGAAACAACATAAATTTTGGTGTTTTTAACAACCTGTTTGTAAATTTTCATTAACATCCAAACCAAATCAGAGATCAACATGAAACTTTAACATGGGCAACATTCAATATATCGTCAATGCATGCATGCATTTAGTAAATGTGCTGTATGTACTGTGAAAGGAAGTAAAAGGGTAAGCAGGAGCTAATTTTAATAGGGAGCAGATTGCCAAATGGGAGAATGTCAACTATTCCTCAGAGTGTGAAATGGGAGAAGGAGTAAATGGAAGTAAAACACAAGAGAATTGGGAATACATATTGTTGTAGGATGGGCCTCGAGCATCCTGTTTCTCTCTCTCTCTCTCTCTCTCTCTCTGCTTCTCTGTGTGTGTGTTTGTGTGAGTGTGTGTGTGTTAGACAGTACAGCAAAAAAGAACCAGCAAGAGATTCTGGTTAAAAGTGAGTACATTATCTACTTTTCTTGTTGTTGTGCCTAAAATACCTAGTAGAAGCAAGGGATAATGGATTATTGCCTCTTATCATTTCAAGAGATTTCAGATCATAACTATCGGGCGTAGCAGTGGAAATGTTGTGGTGGATGCCGGTGAAAGTGTGTGGTAGCTGCCCGGGAAGCAGGTCATGTAGGCCAGAGTCAGGAGCATTTCATTCATTTGTATAATCTGCAAAGTCACATTCACAGTAACCTTAATTCATTGAAGCCCCATTTCTTAAAAGGTCTACAACCTTCAAAACAGCATCACCGGTTGGATGTCCAACATTCAAAGCATGAGACCATGAGAGACATTTAAGATTCAAAATCTGACAGCTAGGAGTGGTCTTCTTTCATGGAAAAGGAAGAAGGCATTTTTTTCCTATGTTCAGAGGTAAAGAATTGTCATAATAAAAAGCTGGAAAAATGGATCATCTAAAGGAGAATGAACAGACCAAGAACAACTCCCAGTTGGGCCTTGGGACTTCCCTTCTATCAGAGCATTTCTGCTTGGGCCAAGTGGAAGAGTTTGATCTTCGGAATGGTGAGAATTGTATTCCTGTGTCCCAAAGCAGACACTTGAATTTGTCAGAAGCATAGTAATAGATATGAACAGAAATATAACTATACACAAATCATTCAGATAATGCTTCTTAAAAAAACCAATTCTCTTTGCAGCAGTGTTTAACAGGAAACCATGCCTCTCTTGCCAATATACCTTTGGCACATGATATGCTCCTAAATTGAGGATTTTCTCTGTATGTGTTTGAGGTGGAGTATACAAGTTTCATGAGTTCAATTCAGAACACTAAGATTTTAAGCCTGGTATGGCCACAATATTGCATAAATTGTATTGTTTTTCAGATTTTGACTTCTTCCTCTGGTGATTACTCAACTATCAGCTTCTTTAAATTGAGAAATTTGTTAAATGGGAAATTTTCTCATGTTCCTCACAGCTATACAAAGATTTATTTTAACAGAATATCTTAAAAACTTTTTCATACTGATCCATCTGAAGAATTTTTAGACATTGTCTAAATTTCACTAGTTGGCTTTCAGCCCATGCTTGTTTTTATTTTACTGCAATTTTGTGCACTATAATAGAAAAAAAAGATGCCTATTATCAGCAGGCCCCCCAGTATGTGGAACACTAGGCTCTGTTTGGACAAATGAGCAGCAGTTTCCACAATGCAAGGGCATCTTTAGTTTTTCTTAACTAAGAACATGGTTTTGTTTTAATTACTCATTGTTATAATAAAATATCTGACCCAAGAAACTTAACGGAAGAAGGGCTTACAATTCTAAGTTACAGTCCACCATGGAAGGAAGGTACCAGCAGAAGCAGAAGGCGAGGTAACTAATCACATGATATCCACAGCAAGAGATGAGTGCAAGGACCAGTCCATGCTTGCTTGCCTGCCTATACTAGCTCTCTCTCTGTCTCTCTTTCTCTGTCTCTCTCTCTCCATCTTTCAGGGAGTGAGCTATATCTTCCCATATCAATGTAATCAAGACAATTCCTCACAGGCATGCCCAAAATCCAGCTTTAATCTAGGGAATTCCTAAGATGTAGACCCAAAGATCTGTATTTCAAGTGTCAGTTTGACAACTAATACTATCACATCTTCAGCTTGGGCCAAGTGGAAGAGTTTGATCTTCGGAATGGATATCACTCCAAGTGATATCACTTTTTAGCCAAAACCACCCATCCCTTTCCCACAAGATCATCAATAAAACATATATCCAGTTCAATTTTAAAAGTTCTCACAGTCATCAGCAACTCCAACATTTTACGAATCCAAAGTCTCTTAAATTTGAGGTTCCTCCAAAATAAAAAAAAAACGGCATACTTGCAACAAACAGAATAAAGTAAACATTCTTATTTCAAAATGAAGAATTGGGGCACTGCAAGAAATGATCAGATGAAAACAAAGCTGAAATCCTTCAGGGTAAATGTCAAATCCTGTGGTCTTTGTCCATTATGTTGGACTCGATATAATGAAGAAGTTCCTCAAAATGTGAGCAGTTCCATCCCTTCTGCTTTACTGCTGTAAAAACTGGATCTCTGTTCACAGAACAATTGGAAAACCCGCTCCATATGTAAATTTCAGTAATACACATATCCTGTCCCTTGGGGCATTTTCACTACAACCTGCAACTTTCTGTGGTGCATGCTATGGTCCTGGCCACCCCAACATCCTGTGTTCTCCATTGCAGCTCCAAACTTCACTTTCCTGTGCTTGGACTACAGCCCTGACACATGGTGCCAGGAGTCATTTACTTACCACAACCCCCTCATTCTTATCTTCCATCCTTGCTAAACTATATTACCACCTGGACAATGCTGTAGAAGATTGATTGCCCTCAGCTCGGGATGGAGCCTGGCCCACCCAGACCACAGCTGTGCCTGCCAGCTTCTGTGTGCTGACCCTATGTAGCTGCTTTTGAGGAATAGGGACCTCCTTCAGATTTGTTGGACTTTAATTCTCTCAAAGGAATCCAAATCTTCATAAAATGGAGTCTCAAAGGGGCAGGGTTTTGAGCCCAGAGCACTTTCCCTACCATGACAGCATAGCATAGAAAGCTGCTTTTTGGTGGTGCTAATCACTTTTAACAACTTCAGTTGCTTTCTCAGCCCCAGCCTGAAGACCCTCCTGTCATGAAACTTCCTCTGCCAATCAATCTAAAGGGTTCATTATCTTAAACTAAGATTCATTCAAGTAGTTGTTCCCCATCAAAATCTTATGAGCTGGGCCTCCATATCTGACATATCTCTCTAGAATTTTTGTCTTCTGAACGCCCACCAGAAGGCCTCATTGAATTAGGCTGCTAGCATTCAACGGCTAGTCTAGTCCAAAATTTCTAACACGAATGTATTTCTGCCACGAAACAGTTTCACAAACTGTGAGTCATAATAGCACAACTGCACTCTTGGTGTTGTCAATTTCTTTTGAGTTTTCATGACTTGTTGACCAGACATCTTTTTTTTTAACATTTTTTTATTATTATTTCCACTCATACAAACTTAATAGGTACATCAGTTCCCTCCTTCCCTCTTCCTCCCCCCCTCACCCCCCTGCTCCCCCTCCCCTCATCTTTCCCTCCCCATCCCCCAGTGCCTCCCCCCCCAATCCCAAGAGAATCTTTTAATGTGCATGCCAGACTCTCCTCTGGGCCCTCCTCTCCGATGACTTACAAGGACCCAGTGGCATTTCCCTGAACTCTTTCCTGTGTTCCCCCTTAAGCAAAGGAACACACTGTGGCTGTCTATCCCTTGCCTCCAAGGATCTTGGTGCCTTTAGCAAATGCTAGACTTTGTGGGGTCAATAGTGTGTTGGACATTGCGCAGGGCATGCAAAGTCCAATTATGATTGCTTCGGCCCTAATTTGTGTGGAGTATATTGCATATCATTGCTTCTCCCATCCTTGTGCTCTTACAATCTTACCGCCCCCTCTTCTGCAAATTTCCCTGGGCTTCAGGATTGGGAGAGATTAGTCTGGCCTAGTTCTAGGTGGTTGATATAGAGTCTCTGAAGTTCTGGATTATGGTTTGTTGATTTTCTTTTCCAGTTTTGCTGCTCCTGCAATGCCCTTCACTCTATTCTGATGGGTATTGTATGACAACCCTTGCAGTCCTTGATGGAGGCATATTTTCTCTGCTGTAACATGATCTCCTCTCTCCTTGTTTCTGGTGTGGCCCTCCTACCCCATCCCTCCTGTTCATAATCCTTACAATTACTGTAATTATTACAGAGATTTATCTTTGAGTGTCTCTAGGTGGGCTGGGTGGGTTTGCTACTAGGAGCCACCTATTAGGGAGTACATATAGTGCTTAACTTTCTGGGTCTGGGATACTTCACTTAATTTAATTGCTTCTAATAACATCCATTTCCCAGCAAATTCCAGTAATTCATCATTTTTGATGGCTGAGTAGTACTCCATTGTATAGACGTACCACAGTTTCCTTATCCACTCATCAACCGTTGGACATTTGGGTTGATTCCATGACTTTGCTATTGTAAACAGTGCTGCTATGAACATGGTCATGCTTGTGCTATCAAGGTGAATTTTTACTGTATGGGGGGTTATTCCCAAAAGTGGAATAGCAGGGTCATATGGCATTTCAATCTTTAATTTCTTTAAGAATCTGCAGACGGCTCGCTAGAGTGGTTGTATGAGCCTGCATTCCCACCAGCAATGTAGGAGAATTCCCCTCTCTCCACATCCTCTTCAGTAGTTGGTGTTTTTGTATTGTGGATTTTTGTCATCCTGACCGGGGTGAGATGATATCTCAGGGAAGTTTTGATTTGCATTTCCCTGATGGTTAAGGATGTGGAGCATTTTTTAAGATATTTGTTAGACATTTTAATTTCATCTCTGGTAAAGTTTCTTTTAAGTTCCAGGGCCCATTTTTTAATTGGGCCATTAATTTCCTTGGTGTTTAGTTTTCTAAGTTCTTTGTGCACTCTGGATAATAGAGCTCTATCAGATAGTGGTTAGTGAAGATTTTCTCCCATTCTGTGGGTTGCCTTTGAGCTCGTGTTACAATCTCTTTATCTGAACAGAAGCTCTTTAATTTCACAAGATCCCAACTGTTGAGAGTTGGTTGCAGTGACTGTGCCATTGGATGTCTGTTTAGGAAATGTTGGCCTAGCCCAATCAGCTCGAGGGACTTCCCTACCCTTTCAACTATGATTTTTATAGTCTCTGGCCTTATATCAAGGTCCTTGATCCATTTGGAATTAATTCTTGTACATGGTGACAAGTATGGGTACAGTGTTAATCTTCTACATGTGGACATCCAGTTTTGCCAGCACCATTTGTTGAAGATACTGTTCTTTTTCTATTGGATTTTTTGGGCCCCTTTGTCAAAGACCAAATGGCTGTAATTTTGTGGGCTTATATTTGGGTCTTCAACTCTTATCCATTGATCCATGTGTCTATTTTGGTGGCAGTACCAGGCTGTTTTTACAACTATGGATTTGTAGTGTAGACTAAGGTTTGGTATGGTGATACCTCCAGCAGTGTTTTTGTTACTCAGGATTGTCTTTGCTATCCTGGGTCTTTTGTGCCTCCATATGAATTTTGAGATTGTTTGGTCAACTTCTTTGCAGAATTGCTTTGGGATTTTAATTGGTATAGCATTGAATTTGTATATTGCCTTTGGTAGGATCTGACCAGACATCTTAAGGAAAGAAGGAGCTTATAGTTTCACAATTACAGGCTGCTATCTATCATGGTGGGGAAGTCACAGCAATAGGAAGGGAAAAGCTGGTTATGGCATTCTCAGCAAGAACAGAATACAAGAAGCAATGCATACATGCCTGATTGGTTGCCTGTTCTCAACTAGCTCCTTTCATCTTTGTATATCTGGTTTAGAATTGGTTCCACCCACAATGGGCTATGTCTTCCCATATCAATTTACATAAACAAAAAAAATTCATAACAGTCACATTCAGAAGCCAACTTTAATCTAGAGAATAATTCTTAGATGGGTACAGACTGACAATTGTCACAGAAAGACAAGAAAATGGAGCTTTTGGAATGATGAAGCAATCAGGACATAGAAAAAGCATGCAACATGTGGAATTTAAGCTAAGAGCTGAGGATAGAGCCCAGTAGTTAAAGAGTTTACTGTGCAAATGAAAGGTTCTGAGTTCGACTCTCTAGATGCCACATAAAAATGATCTTGAGTTGTGCTGTTTTGTCTGTAATTTCAACCTTGGAAGGCAGAGGTTGGGAATTCCCAAAGTAAACTGGTTAGTCACAATGACCTTATTTGTGAGCACTTGGTTTTCAGTAGACAGTGACTCAAAAAAAGTAGACTACTATTGGATCTATTGGATCTCCACACCACACACACACACACACACGCACGCACGCACGCATGCATGCACGCACACACGCATACCTGCCTGTGCATCCACATTTATGTGAACACATAAGCCACATGTGCGACATCCCATAGCCACACAAAAATGGAAAAAGGAAAAAAAAGAAAAAAATTTAATCCTCATGTGAGGATTGCAGTTAAGAAATTCAAGGAGTGATCTGGGAAAACTCTTCCTGGTCACCATATATGCCCACTTATATTAGTTTTTAATTTCATCCCTATATGGTTTTTTATAACACTGCAAATGAGAAAAGAAGCATTTGCATTGGAAATACTAAGTGAAAATTTCAATGTTAAAATTAAAAAAAAAATCAACAAACCATAATTCAGAACATCAGAGACTATATCAACCACTGGGAACTAGGCCTGCCTAATCTATCCCCATCCTGAAGTTCAGGGAAACTTGTGGAAGACGGGGCGGTAAAATTGTAAGGATGTAAGAGCACATTATATGAGTAATGATATGCAAGATACTTCACACAAGTTAGAGCCGAAGCAATCATAATAGGACTTTGCATGACCTGTGCAATGTTCAACACATTATTGACCCCACAAAGTCTAGCATGGACTAAAGGCACTAGGATCCTTGGAGGCAAGGGACTGACAGTCACAGTAGTATTTCTAAGCTTAAGGGGAACAGAGGAAAGGGTTCTGAGAAATGCCCCTGGGTCCTTGCACCTCATCGGAGAGGAGAGCCCAGAGGAGAGTTTGGCATGCACATTAAAGGATGCTCCGGGGATGGGCCGGGAGGCATTGGGGGATGAGGAGGGAGAGGGGAGGGGGGCAGAGGGGAGGGAGGGAAGAGCAAGGGGATTGGGGGGAGGTGGAGGGAGGGAGGGGACTGGTGTACCTGTTAAGTTTTTATGAGTGGAAATAATAAAAAAAATTTACCCAATCTCCACTATTTCATGAAATATTGGCTTAATGGGAAAAATAAGTTTCAATAAATTAAAAGATGGTGAGAAATACAAAAAGAATAGCAAAGCTCTATACATTCAGTAGTCAGAAGAAATCTGTTCAATAGAAAAGAAAGATATCATGCCTAGAACTGAGTTTGTATGCCAATTTGGAGCTATGAAATTTCATATAATCTTTAGATCTGGCCTTTTGTTACTTTTCACCAAATGTAGTTTTCATTCCTAACTACCAGTTTTGGTTATTTATTCAGCTTCATTTAGCTTCTTCTTATGCCCAGCATTTTTTGTCAATAGTGGGTTTTAAAAGCAGGTTTGAAGGACCACGCAGGGTAGCCCTGCTGTCCCAGTGTCTGAACAGAGGTTGGGATATTGGTGTCAGATTGGCCTTATTGATCTGTGCTTGTTTCTGTTTGGAACTGAGCGTCAGAGACATCTCTGCTTTTATTTTATCAGCTCTGTCTCCCCAGTCAGACTGGCACAGAGTAGAAAGTCAAATGACAGAATTGATCTTAAACTTCTAAAATCTTATAAAAAATGACAAGCATTCTAACATCAGGTAGAATACCACTAGACGATGATTTTTGAAGTCTCCGTTGTAGTAGAAGTAAACTCCCAAGAGTTCAGACTATACTTTTGTAACCTTCAATAGTTTCTGTGTTTTTGACCTTCCTGAACAGCTGTTAAAGGAATTATTCTTTCATGCTTGGCAGTTTTGTTTTGTGACTATCTTAAAACTCCCCGTAAACAGAGATGTAGTGATCTGCATGAGCCTGTTTCGGAGAGTGAAGTCTGATTTTTTATTGCAGACACAGTATTTTATTGTATTGTCCTAGCTTCTGTCATCATCCACCTTTCTGTAATGATTACAAATGCAATACTTTGCTGTTGTCTGCCATAAAATTATAACTCAGTATACTTGCAAAAATATGCAGGTGTCTTTATGCATAGATTTTGCTCCTGAGAGAGAAGAATGTTTATTTCAGGGGAACTGTTAGCCTACATATTTATCATCCTGTTTTGCAAAAGAAAGGATGAGAAGATTCAGTACAATATCTTATCGAAACAGGGAGGCAAGTGCAATAGAGGTGGCCTAGGAGTATGAGACTACAAATATCTCTGAAAGGAGTATGTGGGACAAAAGTCTCTGGTAAAATGATAGGAGTTTGTAAAATTCTGGTTGCAGATATTATCCAAGAAAGAGCAGGATGTGCTGCTGTTTCGGGAAAGTAAGTGTAAGATCTTGTCCAATAATTTATTCACCCTTGGAGTCCTCTTAAATGGAAGACCTTTTAAAAACCTGAAAACTACTGGATTTAGAGATTCTTAGAAGTCATTTATTTTTCCCCAGTGTTCGTGCAGACAGAGCATGACACCTCCCTGCTAGAAGGGATCCAATCTTCTTTCAGGAGGGAGTTGAAGCAAAACACATGAAGCCAGCACAAAGTAGCACTAACTTCCCCTCTGAGTTGTCCATGACTCGTTGCGCAAACTTTTCTGGATCTGGATGCTATTCTTCTACACATAGAGGCTTCCATATACTTGAAGACTATTAAATTATCTCTGGTTCTCATTTAGAGGAGAAATAACTCTTGTTCTTTTAGTCTCCTCTCAAAGGTATTAGCCTTCAAATCTTTTATCACTTTCATTGCTCCTATTTGGAATTTCTCCAAGTATTTCACAGGCCTCTAAAAGTTTTGGAACTCAAGACTAGAAGTCATGTTCTGACAAATGAGAGGATGACCTCAAAGGCAACATAACATGCATTTCACACATTCCCACGGCATCATGTTTGCTCTTGTAAACGGCAGGCGAGGCAAGCACATAACTCATTACCCACACATGACTCTTCAGTTTGCTCAAGCTTTCTAAAATGTAAGAGACATTTCCTTTTTCAGAGATATGTGTCATGATTGCTTTCTTTTCCCAAAGTATCAGAGTAGAAAACAAAAGTCACCCATAGTCACCAAAAGAGGACCCTACGTTGTCTACTCCTGGCTAAGAGACACAGGTGTTAAAATGTGAAACGCACAGGAAACGAGCCAGGTAAGTCTTGCTTCCCTGCACAGAACAAGGGCAAGAAAGCACAGGGCTGAGCTGCTTTTTATTATTACCTTTGCTATGAAATTTTCAGTATTATTTTCAAGGGCCGAGTGCCAAGTTCCCTGGTGTTCAATGAGATTCCAGTTTCAGGGAGAATATCCCAGCTTGCACAGATGTGAGGTTCAATAAACATCATGCATTGCATGCTAAGGTAAGGTTCAGTTGAAAGAGTTGTCTCTATTCCGTCTGCCTGAATTCATCTGGTAACAGCTGAGGATATGCTTGTGTGCTTACTTATTCCAATGCAAGTTCAGCAGTAAAGACCTGGCAATACAAGCATGTGTGCAAGAGAACATATGCACACAGAATTTGTTGAAAGTATAACTTGCAAAATGTAGGTTGGCCTTCAGAAAAGTCAGTTTGTTTGCACTAAAGAGTATAGAGTGTGACTCATAATATTTTTGCTCATTGAGTTCAGTGATTCATTACTATTGGATCTGATCTGAATCTGCTGCACAAGTAAGTTCTTCTCAGCCTCTGCAGAATCTTTCATCAACTATCTTTCACACTCTCCTACTGCTAGACAGTTCTTCCAGGAAAATTTGCTTCAATATGTCTGTTCTTTCTGGCTTTCTGGTCCCTCAGCTCGTCCAAACCTTCTGTTCCTTTCACACAGCTTCAACTCACCCTGGGACACAAGGCTAGCACCAATTTCTCTCTCTCTCTTTCTCTCTCTCTCTTTGCATGTGAATGTGCATGCAAATGTGTGTAACAGCCACACATCAACTTCAAGAGTTATCATGTTCAGGGAGGTGCCTGTGTTCCTCTCCCCAGCACTGGAACCGCATGTTCACATCGCCACATCATTATGACTAGCTGTTTTTTGTTTTTTTTTTTAATGTGGGTTCTAGCAGCTGAGCTGAGGTCCTCAGGCTTGCAAGGCAGCTACTTTACCAACTGATCCATTTCCCCAAACGAATTCTTTTCAGAAGTATTCTCTGAAAGACCAGGGACTAATCCATGTGTTTCAGTGACAACTGTATTCTTAGCCCAAACTCACCGTAGTTTATAGTAAGAACTGCTAGGATGTCTTGCTCAACCCCCTGGAAGGTGGGATTGCCTTTTCCTTTTTTTTTTTTTTGTAGTATGCCCCAGATTCAGGATGCGTATCAAATACTGATACCAGCACTATCTTATTAAATGAAAATATAAATCGTCATTATTTGTTATTATTTAACTTAATTATTTATCATTTATTTTAAAGATATCAGTTATTCATTGAGTAAATGCTCATGCATAATATTTTTTAAAAGGCTTTGGTCCCTCACACAATGTCTTTAACTTTATTTTCAATTTTTGCCTTCTAAAATTTATTCTCAAATTTTCACATATCATAATACATATTTCAACCATAATTACTCTTACTTTATATCTTTACTATCTTACCTTATATCTTTAATTTCTCATTTACTACAGTTAGAATGAATACCATTCAAAAGTCCACGTGTCAGATGCTTGGTCCCCGGGGTGGTAGAAGGCTTAGGAGATAGGGTCTGGTGGTAGGTAGATCTGTGGGTCTTCACTCATAAGAGACGGTTGGATGCTTCTTCTCCTCCTTCTCCTTGTTGTCTGACTCATGAGGTGAGCAGATTTGCTTTCTCATTAGGGACACAAAGACATGGAGCCACCTGATCATGGATAGGAACTTCCAAAACTAGGAACTAAGATAAATCTCTTAGAAGTTAATTCCCTCAGGTATTTCATTAAAGCAACACAGGACTGGATAGTATCCCATTCTAGGGCTTCTCTGCCAACATCAGTTAAGTCACAGGACCTTCAGTTATTCTGTAACTGTTCAAACCTTCAAACTATACCTCTCATAGTTTGGATGTGAGTTGTTCCCCACAGACTCTTGTGTTTGCAAACTTAACTGATGTTAATGTTTAGGAAGGGTGTGGTACCTTTAGGATGCTGAGCCTTGCTGGAGGAAGGCATATCTCAGGAAGCAAACCTTGAGGTTAGGAAGCTCTGTCCCGCTTCATCTGGTATTTTGGTCTAATTCTGTCTGTTTGCATGATGATGATTTGATCTAAGCCATCCCCAGCTTCTGCCACATGCCATGCCTTTTCCACCTTAATGAGCTCTGGAGCTCTAAGCTAAATAAAATAAACCTCCTCATTCTCCCTTAAGCTAGTTGCATGAGTGTTTTCTCACAGCAGCAGAAAAGAGCAACTGGAAAACTGTTCCATCTTTGAGGTTCTATGTGCATCTTGCAACCTTTTTTATATCCAATATTATGATCAAATATTACAAAGTAATGAGAATATGAAAAATACATGTATCTAAATATTCAATCTATTTATAAGATTATTCATGACAAATGCTTGTAGGTATAGATATCTCAAAAAGGACATAAGTAAACAAGATTATTCCATTATTCTGGGCTACAGAAACAGATATTTTCTATAAAGAATCTTTTGGTGATTCTGTCACTATCCAATCAGGAGAGGCCCAGATAAGCTGAGTACCTAATTACTACATGTTGGTTTCTAGGGATCTGATTTTAGTGGCAAGAAAAGAAGAGATTTTAAATTCCTTTTTTGCATATTCCCTAGCTATGCTGTGAATAACATATAAAGATAATATTATTGTTTTTTATTCTCAAATGAGTATGAAAACTGCTGGGGTTTATAATGCAAGTGTTGCATTTAACCTTAAAATATTCATATTGATGATTCTCTCCAGGAATATCTTATAAGAATATGGATGTGCCTTCTTTTACTGCTTCTGCTAATTGGTGCTTTTTTTACTACTCATGTAGAACCACTTGTAAGGCTACTTTTACTGTAAAAAAACCTGCATGACTTCTTCAATTATGAAAATCTTGTTCCTTGAAAGTCAATAATCTCAGGGTCTTATGAATTTATTATAAATATGAAGCTTTGAATAATGTAAGCCGATCTTACCTGATGGGCTTTGTCTCTAGTGTCCTCTCAAAATGAATTAGAACTACCCATAAGCCTCTAGGGCGAGTGCCCAGGGATGAAAGGGACTCTGTTGGGGTGTTGCCCATAGGCCTCTATACTTGGGGATTGGAAGTATTCTCCATCAATTCACTTATTCTACTAATTGCACTCTTAGGTTAATGGAGTCTCTCTTAATCACTCAGGACCATGTTTGTTAACTGGGCCTTTTTTGTGAACCTGTTACTACACATTGGAAGCATAGGTCTTAGAGATGATAAGTCATTATGTTAGTTGTTGGAGAATGCCACCTATTTAAGGTTTTCATCATAAATTATACTTTTGGTAAATTAACTTGAGTGCTACGAATACCACTGAAAATCTTTTTTACTGCAACAAGTTTACATTATTGTAATAAAAATGATGTGTTACCAAATTCTGTGTCTTAAAACAAGAAAGAATATTTTCACTTTTTTTCATTTAGTTGGCATATTTCAAAGCTAAGAGCTTTTGACTTCTACAGCAATAATATGCTCTAAATTCCATGCTGGGAGAGAATGTATAGCTTATGTTTGGGGATTTTCTTAAAGTGGTACAGTAAGGCATGTAAGAGTGACAAATAGCCCTTTTCATAGTTCCCAGCTATGACTTCAAAGATATCTGTAGACCTTAAGGTTCTTAATGAAGTGATGGTAATTGAATGAAGCTACATGTTAATATAGTTGGTACAAGGCTGCTATGTAAGAGCTCAGAAACAGAGAGACTTATTGTTCAGCTCCTCTGTAGAAGTGAGAGTTGTCTGCTCTAGACTTTTGCAGACTTGCCCACATCTCTTCATACAACTGTCAAGTCTGCAAGAAGGACGTGGGAATAGGCAGAAGCTGACAGCCCTGGAATTCTCAGCAGCAATGCTTATCGACGCCAGCACTGGAAGCATTAGAGAGCTTGAGCTTGGGGGGATGCACACATAGGAAAGAGCCCAGAGGACATGTCTTAACAGAGATAACTCCTTGTGGTCAGAAAGGGATTGAATATCTTTATGATGCTCTAGTCAGTTTGGGATAGTTGTGTTTCCTAAATGTAAGTGAGCAAAATAATTATACAGCAAATTTATTAATGTGTGTGATTCCTCTAAATATCCAGATTTGCAAGTACAAGATAGGATTTGAAAAACAGAAACTAACAAATACTGTCATGTACTATTTCTGCCACAAGTACTCAGAAGCTGCACATGGAAGAATAAGGTTCTTACTTGACCAGGAAGTGATTTCAAATTACTTCCTGTAAGAGCAGCAACTGATAAAATCATTTTCAGACAACTTCTGCACCCAGCTGCAATCCACTGATTGCATTGAAAAACTATTCGTTTCCAAAACCTCAATGGACAATTCTTTTTTCCTTTCTTGTCTTTCTTTCCTCTTCCCTTACTGCCTTGTGCTTTTCTTCTTTTCTTTGCAGAACTTCAAGATTTCTAAAAGATTTTAAGACATGTGGTGTGTGTGTGTGTGTGTGTGTGTGTGTGTGTGTGTGTGTGTGTGTGTGTCTGAGAGAGAGAGAAAGAGAGAGAGAGAGAGAGAGAGAGAGAGAAATACAAACTCCTTTTCCCATTCTCATTTTATTTACCTGAAAGGCAGCAATTTCTACTTTTTAACTTGAACTTACCATGATATGTCCATTAGTAATGTCCTTGCATCTTTTTCCCTTTCAATTATAGTTGTTATTTGTTGCCCTTTCATATAGGCAACTTTACAAGCATCCTATTTTGCAACTATAGTCATATCGGAATTTAGATTAGGTAAATGTTCCCACACAGTTTTTCTTTGGAACCAATAACTGAATCATTTTTTTAGCTTGCTTCATTTTCTATACATCTTATGACCTATCAAGGTCTTTACCAGATGCCAAAGTTTATCTCAAGTCTGTTCAAATAAACCATCGCTTTATAAATTTTATCTTGTTGTTGGCTTCTCTCCAGGAGCTTTCTGATTTGCTCTAGTCTCTAGTGGGCTGTCTCTGCATTGCTATACATGTGTCACCCTGAGACTCCCTCCCTGTCCTCTTTGCCCAGTGCAAAGCTTCAGCAATCCTGGGCATGTTTCTCTCTCCTTCATGATACTCTCTTATTTTGGAGAGAGAATTGCAGGTGTGTACATGCAAAGCAGGAAGACAGGTGACGTTTTGAGAGCTTCAAATCTGAAAATGCCCTCGTTCTACCTTATAAGTGTGTAGAAATTTGAACAGACCAAGGAAGCATTACCTCATGAAGTGGGGTGTTTATTCATCAAGATGGAATTTGGGGGACACCTGTCCAGAAAAACCTTAGTCCTTATTTGGTTAAGTATTGGGTTTTATGCTCTTTAATTATGAGGTAGTTTGCAATGCATTTTGACATTATTGATTGATCACAGATTTACAGACACTTGTTGGTTAAAGTGTTCTTGTTACAGACAAACAGAGGCCAGAAAGGAAGACTGCAATGCTACAAATAATTACAGGCGCAAATAAGTGAATCCAGGTAGAGCGTCCTAATTAGGGACTCCTCTCAGTCCCCTTCACAGTGGCTATAGGGGGAGATCAGCAAGGTTAGGGCTTCTCCTAACTTTTAATGAGACTTATATACTAAAGAGAAATTGCTGTTTGCTTTGTAGAGGCTAAAGACTAAAGAATGCATGGCCTTGCTACATATCTGAAGCCTAAGTAGAGGTTATAGGGTCAATGAGCTTGCTATGCAAGCATCATTTCATTGTTGGTCATAGAACTATCTAATATGAACAGCTAAATTGATATGTAGTATTTTAATGCACAAGTCTTTAGATATTTTGGGATGAATTGAGGGTTGGGGGAAGGTTAATTTTGGCTTGGTTTTCTTGTGTTCCCTATTTAGGATTTCACTTTGTTGAATCTAAAAATTCCCACATTGATAACTGTTTCTATGGTGGTCTGGCAAGTAAGGATCTTTAAGTCATTATATAGATATGATGTGGCCAGTTACCTTGCCCCTTGGCATTGATATGCACTCTTCTGCCAAGCTGGACAAGAAAATCTAACCAGACAACCTTAGTTTGTCAGCATCATGTAGAATACTGCAACAACCACTTATATTTAACACATAAAAAAAAATCACCATTTTCAACTCAGATATTAAATGTTGAAATTCTTATTTCTTATGTTTGATTCTCCTTCATTCTTCCTCCTTCCCAGACAACACATTGTCTTATTTTTTCAAGTGTTATTCACAGGTGATTCCCAAATTCATGCATTGCATTCTCTCCTCTGAACCTCTGAGTAATTTAATGTCACTGAAAAGATATCATGAAACTGCCTAAATTTCTGCATTTATGAAAGAGAGTCATTACTTTTTCCTTCTTCTTGATTTTCTGATGTTTTTGATCTTCATAAATTGCATTGTCTACTGCTTGCATGATTGCTTACATCATTTGCTCCTCCCTTGTCTTTCTTTTAGAACTGTTCTCTCTTTTAGAATCTATTAATATCTGTCAGCTGGTTTTCCACCCAGTCACACATGACTGTGGTTTTTCTCCATCTGTGTATCATCCCTTGGTTACTCTCAACCTGGATGAGTGTACCAGCTGGCCAAAGTCCTAGAGTCCCACTGCTATCCTTCTTGTCCCCTCTCTGATTCTCTTCACTCTACAGCCAGGACCACGGAAGACAGAAGTCTAATCCCATCATCCTCACACTTCTCTTCACCAGCATCCTTATCCCTTCACCTACATAATCCTTACTATACTTTTTATTGCTCTTTGAGGAATGCCACAGAGTAGGATGCTCTCTATAGTGGATGCCTATTGTCCTCCTACTCTGGAGGATGAAGTATCCAAACCAACATAGCAAGATCCATATTTTACAACAACAAATAAGCAAACATAAACCCAGTTATGTTTGTTAAATGTCCCTTCCATTCTCAGTCAACTTCTTTCCTTCTTTCCTTAATAAATGGCAGGTATCCTGTCACCAAGAAACTGTTGTACACATAATTTCTTTTGCTAGGATGACCTTGTCTCTGTTTCCAGTCCTCAACAACTAATAAAATCATCCCCAATGTTACTTTTTTAATGTACTTTCAAGACCTCAAACTCGGATTTCATTTCTCTTCTCTTTTGGTAACTTAAAGAGTATGTTGAGAATTCCTTTAGGTCACATACCGCAGCATTGAATACAATTCTGAGTTATTTTTATTAGAGAATGTTATTTGTTTCTTCTCCATTCTTAAAGAATATGTCACATTTGATACTATCTATATTCTCTCAATTACACTGCCTTTCAGAATTCTTAAGACCATGGATAAAGGCTTTGAGGTGGCATACAGAAACAAAAAGGTCATATTCATTGATGACTTTCAGCATTCTCAAGTTAGAATCATATGATTGCTCATCTTTGATCAAAATAAAGTAATATTTAAACTCACATTAAAGTGGATAGGCACTGAACAGTTCTGTCACTTTACTATAAATTGTGTGACTTAAAGCAGCAGAATACCTCGGCTTGGTGACCAGAAGTCTTAAGCCAAGGAGTCAGCAGACTTCCCCTCCTGTCCCTCCCAGAATGTGGTCACTATTAACATGCTTATCTACAGCATTCCAGTTTCTGCCTTCATCTCCCTGTGATGTTCTTCTCTACATTTCTTCCCTATGTCTCTTTTCATCTCCTCTCTTATAAGCTCATTTGCCACTAGATGTAGTTTCCACAATATCTCATCTTGATATCCTAAATATGATTATATCTAAGAACATGCTTTTTCCAAATATGGTATCATTTAAAGTTTCTGGGTGGACATATCATCTGAGGTTCACCATTCAATCTGAAACATAACATCATTCACTTCTTAAACTTTGTTCTTAATGATGTATAAGTGTGCAATGAGAGTGCATGAAGGGGCATTAAAATTGAGGGTATTGGGGGAGATGGGTGTGTGTGTACTATTATTATTTATTTAGGGTGTGTGTGTGTGTGTGTGTGTGTGTGTGTGTGTGTGTAGTATCAGAAGGTGCTCTGTATCCCTGTGGAGGACAGGACCAAGGGTGACTTCAGGAATCATCCTGGATTGCTCATATCTCCTTTTTTGTTTGCTCTAGGATTTTCAGGCTTTGCCCACTAGGGCTGTAGGTGGAGGCCATCACTCATTTATCCTGGCATTTTTTGTGGGACCTGGATCAGAACTCAGGACCTTCTGCTTGCAAGGCAGAGTCTTAACCCTTGAGCCATTTCTCCAGGCCTATGTGTGTGATATTAACGTAAACTTCCTGAGGCAAATGAAACATGCTTCTTCCCTTCAAGTCAAATACCTCTTTTTCGGAGACGGACTCCAAAACACAATTTATTCTCATCTGGGTTTAGTACCAATTTTATTTATTTATGGAGGATTCTGGAAGAAAAACTCACTGAATGCATTAGGAAAGCTAATTCTCGAACATAGCAGAGAGCATCGTATTTGAAAGGTGCTTGTTCAATTTTCTCAACATGACTATAACATCAGAAATACAAATCAAACTTCAAATTTAATAAAGACTAAAGAAAATAACAAAAGATCTACATCAAAGGATAGAAAGCTGACATATGAAAACCATGGGAAGGGCCATAAACTGGCTCATAGAAGGCAAAACTAAGATCTAAGAATGAATTTCACCCTAAGTAAGTGTTGGTGGGGTTTGAGTTGAATTGTTGGGAACAGGTCTAGTCTATGAATGGTATCTTTCCAATGCAGGTAAGTATTCACCTGACACTGTAGCAAAATTGTGGTCTTGCTCAAAAACAAAAAGAAAGAGATTAATGTCCACCTGAGTCCAATGTGGAAGACATTACTGCCACCTTTATACTAAATCCAGAGTTCAGATTCATGCACAGAACTCTGAATTAGAATCTGCATTTTAAGAAGTGCTTCCAGATAATTTCTATGCCCATTAAGGATCGGAAAGCAGTAGACACAAACTAATTTTCTGTACTTCTGTTTGTGAGTAAAAAGGACTATGTTTTAAATGGGACACTTGTCCAGTCTACACAGGCAAGAGTAGAGGGGCATCAATGTTAATGAATTCTCCAGACTAGCCCAAAATGGTTATTCCATGTTTGCCCTACCAACAGTTGGAAGGAATGCTGCGCCACTGAACGAGGAGAGCCTTTCAAAGGGAGGAACAATGGTGTTTTCTACATGACAGAGAGTTTTATCAATTAGGAAACAGGACTCCATCCTTTCCAAGAAACAGAAATCCTGGTTCCTCAGTGGAAGTCCTTTTCATCTCCCACTGACTGTATTACGACTCTAAGCAACTTGGCTTCATTCCAGTGTCTCTACAATTTTTGTGAACACGGGCTGCCAGAAAAACTTTGACCTGTGGAATCATGTTGCCTCTTTCTTTTCAAAATGGTTTTAAAACTTAACAAAAGCTCACTCTTTCTCTGAAAGAGAAGAGTGGAAGAAACTTACAGGGTGCAGTCCAGAACAACTCCATAGACCAACCTGGCTTTGTTTTGCTTAAGAGCTAATCAAATCTGTATCATCCGACAAACTTTTCTTCTTGCTTAGCCTTGTTTTAAAAACAATACCTCTAGCTGTTGGGGCTTGTCCAATATTATTATTACACAATATAAAGATGAGCTCATTAGAAAATATTGCTCAGTATGAATGTGAATGGTGGAATAAGGATTCCAACCCTAAGCATTTTCATTCTGCAGAATTGCTCAATGGTTTTTTTGTAGTAGCCATAATTTTAGTTAAAACATGTTAATCAGTGTATGCTTAGAGGCAGAGGTGGCTATTTTAAACTAGAGTGACGAGATGACATGGGATCAGGGAATGATGCTTCCTGAAAAAGTGAGAGCAAGAAAGGAACATTTCTGTTCTTGTGACTTTGAAGATTTTCTAGATTAAGTCTTAACTTTGTAAGATGCTAAGAATAGAGTTTGCCACTGTCATATTTTCCAAGATTTTGAAAGAAAGGGATTATTTTAAAATCAAGCACCCATTAATGAGGGTTAACTAATAATTCTTTTTAATGCCATATCTAGAGATACTAGAAATAAATTATGTTCGTGAAAGTTATTTTAACTCTATGATTATCTGATTAATACACTACAAAGGGATATGCTTTAAAAATAACTTTATTGCCATATATTTCATCTTCAAAAGAAATCATGTTTTAAAGTGGAGTCCAGCATCTTTCTTCACAGGAAAGCAAGTAGTTCAAGGATCCAGATTTTTATCATCAGATTGAAAACTATTTGGGTTTCCTGCTAGCAATTTCCTAACTATGAGACACCAGAAAAATTACCTAAACATTTCTGTACTTCAGTCTCACTCAAAATGGAGTTGAAATGAAATGCCAGCATGTTGACTTAGTGGGGCTGTTTTATCTGTTAAGAAGTTATGCATAATATGATGGGAGGAACAGCACCTGCAAATGTGACTTAACTCTTCTTTTAAAATATTTACCTCTAGCAGATATGCTTTCTGAACATTTCCATTTACTTGGAATTTCTCAGTTAGTTACAAGCTGAAGGTGTTGGTTTCTGGTTCTCCATTCTCCAGAATTCCTTTGTTCTAGTTTCCTATCCTGACTCCATAGAATGCTGTCATAACATGGTGATATAGCTTAGATTTTATGCCTGACAAGACCATGTAAAAGTCTCTGTCCACATAACAGGAGGTTTTTTTTTTTTTTGGTTTGTTTTTTAGCAGTAAGATCAATGTAGATGTATGTAATCAGGTCATACTAAAGAAGTGTGGATCATTAGTTAAATAAAGAGAAAATTTGGACAAAGAAACTCACAGTGGTTATACCATGTGACAACACAGGAATACAATGGGAAGATGAGTATGGATAACCATTACTGGAAAGTAGAAACAGGCAAGGAGTTATCCCATTGAATGTCTCAGACATACTATTCTGCACTGACATTTGTATTTGGTTTTTCTTGTCTCCACATTCAATGTCTTTCCCTGCTTTTCCCTGGTGAATAGACAATGTTTTCATAGTTCTGGGTTTTAGGTCACAGCATCTCTCTCCACTTCTGTTAAACCTAAATTCAACACATACATATTTAACACTGGGTTTTACTTTCTTTACCCCTTTCTACCATGACTTCAATGTTTAGGAATTAAGGGTAAAATTTTGTCATTGTGACAAATTTCTCAGTAAACAGTATAAGAGGAAGTATTTGTTTAGATACATGCTTTGTGAGGATTCAATCTACTGTGGCAAGGAGGGGGAGGGATATTAGCCAGTATACACAGAAAGGAGAAAGCCAGCATTAACCAATTTTCCTTCTTTCTTCTTACTGCATCCAGGTTCCAGTAGAGGGGATGGTCCCTGTCTCAGTCAAAGCAGGAATTTCATTTAGCTAATCTTTTCTGACAGAATCCCATGGCAGACAGACCATGGAGGTTTGCATTACTAATAATCTCTGGGATTCTCAATCTAATCAGGTTGACAAACAAAACTGACCATCACACAAGGCCACAGTTTTGACATCATTTAATTCAGAACTATTTCCAAGATCTTACATTTTCAAATGACTCTTCCTTCAAATTCTCTCAACTGTTAATATACATTGACTCCAATGCCTCCTTCCATTCTCAGAGTCCCAGAGAGCATCTGCCTCAGAACTTTCCACCTTCACTGCCAGTTCTTGCATGGAACCACGATGATCTTGTTCCCTTAACTTTATACTGGCAACTGCTCTGCTTGGCCACAGTATTATTTTATTTTCCTGTCCATCCCTGTAGGTAGCTGTTTGTTTCTGGAAGAGTTTGATTTATTAATGTCAGAGTAAACTTGCATTTGTTCAACCAAATTGTGGTCCTTGGCATTCTTTAGTCTCATGAGTTAATTCCTAGGTATATCTCTCACAAGAATCAGAGAAAATTTCTAGAATCGTGATAGCCACAGAAGTCAAAGTTTCACACACACACATACCATCATATACACAACATACACAACATTGGATACATGATATTTTGTATTTACTGTCCTCAATTTCCCTATTCCTTTTGTGTTTAAGGTTTTTAAAGTTGTATGCACATGTAGTAAGCACAAGTAGATGTGTTCACAGAGTGAAATGGGCTAAGTTCTTATATTTTCTTCAACTGCTCTTTACCGATGAATATCGCTTTCCAATCATTTCCTGCATGTACATGAAACATTCTGAATGTTTTCCCCTTTACCATGTCTTATCTCCCCCACTAGTTCCACTTCCATAGAAGTCTTCTTTCCATATTAATGGTCTTTTGCTTTGTTGTTGTTGTTCAACTGTATTTAACCAAGGCCTTTTGTGTGACCCTGGACTACTCATTATCTTTTGGAGCCTAGTAGCATCCCTTGCCCTAATCCTATTGGTACACAACTGGATATTTCTCTTATCCTAAATCTGATGCTATTGCTTATCAGTGGTTTGTAGAGCACCATAAGTTTCTCCTCAGTTCACAGATGACTAGGTATATATAATCACCTCTGTTGTGGGTCCTCATTGCTATGACCATGTTGTCTTTGGACGATTAGGCACTTGTATCTCAGTACAGAATGGTACCGATAAATCCAAAAGTGATGTAGCTGAAATAAAGACTGCAATGAGCATTTCCAAGAAATCAGCTTAAAACTTTATATTTTAACCTGAAGGAAGTTTGAAACATGGAAAAGAATCATCAAAGTAATACCACTTTATAGCTCTTCTGATTCTCTTGTTCTACGTCTGCCAAGGAGAGCTTTGGTGATCAACTCGTAGGTACCAATCAAAAGCCGTGAAATTAAAAACGAGGTGACATGGGTACTCATTTGTGGCTTGGCACATCTTTTCTCAAACCTGCCTTGTTGATAATTAGAGGAGCTGTGTTTATTTAACTATCTATTTATTTGTTTTAATACAATGCAATTTTAATGAACTGGCAGCTAAAGACAGCACCTGGAATCTTACCTCATCCCCTGGGATTCCTCCTCCACAGCTGTCCTCAGGTTTTCTTAAAGTAGAAGACATCAACTAGCTCTCCCAGGGCTTTTTAAAATTATTAAACTCTCTCTGTCTTTCTCTATCTCTGTCTCTCTTTTCTATCTCTCCCACACACAACTGAGTGCTGATCTGTAATACTGATTAGAGAAGAGAACTCTGATTTTCTTTTCTTATTTATTTTGAATATTTTTCAGAAGACAGTAGTAGAATCATTAGACAATAGTTGTAATATCAGAAGAGAGTCAATTAGGATAGAACCAAGAAATCTCAGAAAGAATCAATTATTAATTTTAGAATAATTTGTTTAGCACTAAAATGGAAACTTCAAAGAATAGATCTGCACAGCACATAGCTTATGAAACAATTGTGAACTAAAGGATAGTTGTCCACTCTTGTTACCCATAACATCCATTCTAATTCAACAGAAGCAATAAATGAGAAGTTTCTGCCTTTTTACAATATCTTGACTGAGTGAAACCATATCTTCAACTTCTAATATAGGCACCTCATTAGAATATTTTATCATTATGAAGGTTAACTGAAAGTTACATGAAGTTAGCTATTTTGTGTTACTATATATAAGCATATGTATATGATATAGTTATAGGTATATATATGTATAGTTAAGATATGCCTGCAATATATAAATGACATACATGATTTATGTACATATGTAATCTTAAGCTTAAACAGCTTTCTCCCTAAAACATTTTTTTCTTGCATTAGGGAATTTTGCTATTATTTACTATATATGTGATTGAATCCTCATTGACTTGTTAAGTAACAATGGCTATCATCCCTTCAATATCTGGTAGACATATTACAAACTCTTATCATTTGCTTCTTCAACAATCTATTAAGAGTTATTAGTTTTTCCATTAGCAGTAGAGGCAACTAATAATCTGATGCTGCAAACATGCATGACAACCAAAAAGAAAACCTGTGAGATTTGATCTAGTAATAAAATATCAGTTCTATTTATTTTTTCTACTTTTTCTATTTTTTTCTATTTTCTATTTTTTCTACTTTTGCCTTTGAGTAGTGCAGGTGCATGTGTGATATTATGTTCACTTGTATGGGGACACATATGTGTAGTGTATGTTTTTCAACTTGGTAGTTTTTTTAAACTTATATACTAAGACAAAGTCTCTCATTGCACGTGGAGCTGGCCAATTAGGCTAGTCTACTAAAATAGCTTGCTCTGAATAATGCATTCTCCATCTCCACAGCTTTGTAATTACAGGCAGGCTGCTGCACCCCACAGGATTTCACATGGGTGCTGGCAATGCAAACTTTGGTCCTTAGGCTTTGGGGACAAACGCTTCACCTACTGAGCCATCTTCTCAGCGCGTAAACCATCAGTTTTCTAAAACTGAAACCGCACAACTACTTTACTCAATTATTTTTCCAGCTGAGCTGTTATCATTTTAAACTCAGCACTTTGTTTTTTGAAAAATTGCAGGCGCAATTATCTCCTTCATTCGGATATGGTATCATGTTGTCAAGGTTGACCTTGAACTTACTATGTTTCTGTAGATGACCTTGAACTGTTGATCTCCTTGTCTCTGCCTGACTAGTGCTACGACTACAGGTATGAACTGCCATGCATGGCTTATGTGTTGGGAGAGGACCCAGGGCTTTCTAAATGGTAGGCAAGAACTCTACCAACTGGCTTGGTAAATCTCTCTCTTTCCCGTTTCTATTCTTTTCTCAAATGCTAGATCATTTACCAATTTAATTTTTTAATTTATATCAGAATGCCTCGACATGGTATAAGTTCTAAAAAAAAGCAATATGAAAAGTTTAGAGTTTAAGTTAATACCAGAGAAATGCATGATTCCAATTCTCCTAGGCTCACAAATAAACAACTGTTTTTCTGTCCCACTTTATGAGTCTACTGGTTTGATCATATTCTGCTGAGAAAGCAGAATTGAAGAGAAACTTTTTAGTTCTGACTCATCATTGAAGATCTGTGATTGCTATCAGATCCCCTTAGTGCAAGTAGATCTTCCTGAATGTTAATTTAGGTTTTTCCCATTGTGCTGACTCTTCAGAACACTCTACAATTTACATGTCTTCTGTGTTTATGTGAACACTTTCAGAGTACAGTCATCAGCATCCTGAACTTCCGAAATGCCTGTTGCTAGACATTTTATGACTCTTACAATCTTGTGGGTGGAGATGTTTTCTGAAAGATTGAAAATTCAGTCAGATAGAAGTTTCCAGATTTCCTATTTCATCTTCCTATTTCAAACTTTCAAAGAAAGTTTGTCTTTCTTTGCAAAATAGCTTGATCAATTGTTTAGCTGCTTCTGTGTAGTAAAGTATAGACACACAATACAGAGTCAGCTCTCTCCTTGTCAAGATGGCCCCTAATGCTAACTTGAAGAAACAACACAGTGAAACACTGACACTGGACAAATATAATTTGGTAAATATATTTTGCTAACTCCTTATAATAATTAAAGATGAATTTTATTCTAGCAGAGGTATCATACAGCATCATTTGACTCGAATTTAAAATAATATGACTGCAGGTCAACAAGATGTCTTTGTGGTAAAACTGCCTGAGAATCAATCTGGTGACCTGAGTTCTATCCCCAGACCCACATGGTAGAAGGAGATAACCAAATTCTGAATGCCGTCCTCTGACCTCAGATGTGTACACTGTGGAGTGTGTGTATTCTCACTGTCATAAATAAATAAAATTTGAAAATATAAAGTAATATGTTTGAAACTAATCTTCACTCTTCACAGTATCATAATGATACTTCAAAATGGGTACTGCAATTTTCCCCAAAGTTAAAGTAATAATCTCCTGAATACTATCTATTTTATGTTGGCATAATATTTCCCAATTATCAGTATAATATTTTCCCATGCAATTTCATCATCTTTGTCATATATACCCCTATGCTCAGAAAAAGTAATTAGTGGTTAATGGAAACAACTGGCTCATTAAGAAGGAAGAAAGTTCCTCCAAGGGAGTTTCAAGAAACATGAAAGGAATTTTAAATCTATCAAATTCTAGCCATTGACTCCATTAAGACTGGCTACTGGACATGAGACATTAGGCTGCTTCCGTGAAAGTCAGAAGAACTACTGTAAGAAGGAAACTTCACATGAACACGTAGAGAAATACTGACGCACAAGAAATCATGTTCTGAATGTATGACTGACTAAAAAAATTACATAAAAGGAAGCATACATTTTTTTCTAAGGCATTTATGATGATAGCAGGAAAGAACTAGCTTTCTTAAATTAAAATAATTTCACTTTGAGTATTACTTGCATTATTGTTGTAACAAGCTGCTATGGACTGAGTGATTTTAATAACCAAAATTTATTTTCTCATTGCTTTTCAGACTAGAAAATCAAGATACAGCAGTTGGCAGGGCTGGCTTCTTCTGAGGCCTTCTCTTAAGGTTGTGGAAGGTCATCTTCTCCCTGGTTCCCTCTGTCCTAATCTCCTCTTCATATGAGGATGCCAGCCATATCAGATTAAAGCACTCTAATTACTTCCATTTAACCTTAATTACCTCCTTAAAGACCTTATCTTCAAATATAGTCACATTCAGGGGTTCTTGGAGTAATGACTTTTGCATGTGAATTGGGCAAAGGTGCAATGCAACCCATAATCCTATTTAAATGTTTACATGAATTCTGTACATTTTATTTGTAAAGGTTCTCTGTATCACTTATATATCTGTTACATTTCATGTCTCGGTAAATATGAGGTGTTGATTGCTCTTTGGACTCATAAAATTTATTTTATCCTAAACTGTTGCTTGACTTATCTTTCAGATTAAATTTATATTTGAAGCATTTTAAATAGCCAGATTTAATTTTACTGTTTTGTATTTAAATCAAATATTCTTCTCAAACCCTCAAAATATCATGCTAGCAAATCACATATGTTTTAGTAAATTGTGTCAGATAGACTTTGTGTGTTAATATAAGATGGTAATAAACAGTGAATTTTTAAAAAGTAAAACCATATAAAACTCTCTATAATTCTAAAACAATCTGTATATGTATCAAAATTGTATATTCTCTTGTATCTTTGGAATTTTAAGTTCTTGGTAAATAGTCAATGAATATTTTTTCAAACTTATGTGAAAGCGAATGAATATATGAATGAATGAATGAATATATATGAATGAGATAAAATCACTGATTCTGAACATGTTTGCTTTGTATGTTAAAATGAAATTATTACATATAAGATACTTATAAAGTAGGATCTTGTAAGATTATATTAAACCTCAATAATATTCCTTTAACATAGGTGGGTTTTCTTCAACATAACATTCTAACATTTTACTTGATGCTATATTCAAATGACTGAACTCCAGGAAAACATAATTAAATAGTTGTGTGGTAAGCTTCATTTCATATATATTCTGTTGCTTCCAGCAAATTCTGATATATTTATGCACAAATCACACGATTCAAAATACCCTTTCTTTTATGATTAATTTTAGCTCTTCCATACAAAAAGTGTTTATAAAACATTAATGGGCAATTTAACTCCAGTTTCCAGAGAGAGGTTTCTGCTGCATCAGATCTTATATTTGCCATGACACAGTATTCCCTTTCCCAATACTTGTACTTATTTCCCAGTAGATCTCACCATCTGCTATTGATGTCTGTCTGAAGTAGGAAATCTTCCTCCAGCAATTCTTGTTCAAATATTACTCTTCAGTACTACCATTTTCCCAGGTTACAAATTGCTTCTGTATATTTGTACCCCAAAGTCAAATCTTCACATAACTACCTTCAAAGATATTTAATGACCAAGTGTCTTTTAATTTTCTGAACCCCAAAGCAAAAAAGAATAATATTAGAACTATAAAAACATTAAAAATGGCTGCCTAGCATTTTCTATACAATAGGTGAGTGTTTTAAATAGCAGTCCCCATTTTGTCCATAAAATCCTTCAGAAATTTTGAATTGTTTTTTTGAAAATGTATGTAATTTCATTTGTAAAGTAGTAATGGTTCTATGTTTGATTTTTAAATGTCTTACTTCTTACATTACTATTGAATTGTGCATTTAAATTCTTATTGTGCAACATGACTTATATTCACTTTTTTATTAATTTTAAATAATTTATTTGAGTCAAGGTAGGAGAGAGAGAGCAAGTAAGAAAGCAAGAGAGTGAGTGAGAGAGAAAGAGAAAGAGAGAGATCAGTGACAGGAGACATGGTATATATGTGGATATCAGAGGACAACTTGAAAAAGTCATTTCTCTCCTTCCACTGCTTGGGTTCTAGGTATTGAATTCAGGTATCCAACCTTGCACAGAGTTGGTTCACCTGCCAACCCTTTTTTTAACTTTGTAGCATGGGATTTGTCAGATGTTCCTTATTCTGTAGGTACAGAAAACAGAAACTCTTCCTTTAAGGGGCATGAGGAGCTTAGTGGATATCCCACTGATATTTCTAGAGTACTGTAGTGATTCAACTAATTTTATCTTTCCTTTTCGCTTTATGTACAGAGAAAGTTGGCCATATGTATATGTGTTCATGGGCATAATTTGAGTATTTGTAAATGCACAGTATTATGTTTAAATGACATAAAATGAGCAAAATTATAAAACTTTACCAATCAAAACTACATAAACACTGTAGTGGTTACTCCTCTCTGTTGCTAAGAGACAACACAGGCTCAAATAACTTAAGGGAGAAAGGGAGATTTATTCAGCTTATGGTTCCAGAGGGGAGATGCAATTCATTATGGCAGAAAATGCATGGCTGGCTGGCAGAAGCTGAAGCTAGCCCAAGTCACTGCGGACATCATGGAGTCTGAGAGCTGCTGCAAGATGCAAGATGCAAGCTTATGAGGAAACTAACTGAAGCAGAACCTCAAGACCCACCCCCTGTGACTGCCTTCCTGAAGCAAGGTTCCACCTCCTAAAAGCGCCATGACCTTCCCAACAACTAAAGATTCAAACACACGAGCTTTTGAGTGACAACTCACATTTCGAACAATGATAAACACTATGCAAGTGATAAATGTTAATCACATATGTATCAGGAGTCAACTGCCACTACTTTGCTTCTTAGCAAGCAATGCTCAACCTACAGTGATAAATAAAAGCAAGTACTAGAGCTCAGACATCTGGGATGTCTTGAAGGCTACTAAGCTCTCTGATATTAGCTGGTTTTGTTCACATTTGGGGAGAACCTACTGCATCATTTGCCTGTGTGGAGCCTCTTTAGCTGAGAGGACAGAGTGCCTGGATTTTACCCATTTATATTATGTCTTCAGCAGACCAGCAGGACCCTGTGCTCCCCACCTAGTCTGACCCAGGAGGAGACAGGCACAAGGAGACAGCATCATGGCCTGAGTGATGCTTTATGCAGCCAAAGTATCCACATGGGAAGAATTAAGAAGTTGAGGAGGCTTCCAACCTGCCAAAAACATGAATGAACTTTCAAGGAGTTCCTGAAAACATTCCAGGCGGTGTAGTCTCTTGGGATTTTTATCTTAAAGGAACTGGGAACTTAAAGCTAATATGGTTATACAACAGAACATGCCAAAGAAAGGGATAGATGCCTCCAGAAACCTTTCTTTTTTTCCCCAGAAACAGAAAGGAACATCGCCTAGGATGCCCCACAGTTTAGTGGGACACAATGAAACACCATTACACTTTTTAAGGAACATGAGGAGACTCCCTCCCTTCTAAGAATCCATGCCCTTTGCTCTGGTTCTCTTATTTTCCTCTTGAAATTCAGACCTGACAACTGCAGCCCTGGGGAGAGGTGTCGTGGGTCTGTTAGGGTAGACGTAAAAACAGGAAGGGAGTCTAGTTCCCTGGGGAACATTGGGCCAGCACTCCAGTAGGCAGTGGCCCAACACCGAGCTTCACTAATTTGAAAACCACCATACATGTATGCCTGATCAACTGCTTTAAGCTAATAGAAGCTCCCTGTATAGTGTAGACGGATCTTGAGCTCCCAAAAGAGTGCTGGGAATATGGGCTTGTACCACCAGCCTGGCAATGAATGGTTTTTATCCTTATTCTTGCACAGAGCTTCTAACTCATGTCTCCATTTATCTTGGTACACCTGCCAGAGATATTCTCGAGTATAATCTTAACACAGCCTACAGAACGTGCTTATTAAAATGTCAGGTAACTCAAAATCCTGACCCTGCCACTGGTTCCGTGTGTCGCCACCCGTGTGACCCCCACATGCCTTCACAACTCTTCTCCTTTTACACCATGGCTAACCGGGTTTCCCTTCTCCATGTTCTAGCCATGCTGCACTCTTGCTGCTTCTTGGGCATGAGACATAATCTCCCAGCTGAAGACTTTTGCCGGAGGCCCTCCCTGACGTTAAAGAGTATTCTCTTAGTCATCCTTTGAATTTCGCCTCCTTCATTTCTTTCCTGCTTATACTATTCTGACCATCAGATTCATTCTCTATCTTTTCCACAGATTTCCCTAATTTTTTCTGTTTCCCTTAAGCTGAACACAATTTTCTCTTCATAATATCAATCACATACACAGAACTACGCAGTCATACTATTGCATGACAAGAATCAATAATAGATTAAAGGTTGCAAATGCTGAATATATGTCACAAATATCATTATTCAGGAAATTCAGGACTAATATATAAACCAAATCACTGAAATTTTGATGTAATACTGTTTCAATGACTGTTCCAATTCTTCTTTAGTATCTTTCTTAGAGGTATTTCCCAGTACTTTGTTCTAATACTGTTTTCTTTAAAAACATGCAAACATCAATAGAAATATTAAACAAATTGAGCTAATGAGAGGGGTTAGTCAATAAAGGTGCTCCAATACCAAGTTTGACAACCTGAGTTCAGATGCCACATGGTGGAAAGGTAAAAAGAGACTCACTGTAAGCTGTCTTCTAATCTCCACCTGTGTGCTACAGCATGTATGTACTGACACATACACATGCACACACAGAATTTTGCACACATATACTTACATACACACATACATATAAACACATTAACAGTAAATAAATTAATTAACATTTCCTTTTCGGATACTCTTCCTTGTTTATAGAAAATAAAGAAAACGTAGTCAATGCTATTATGAAAAACATGCAAATTAAAGGAAAACAAGCAAAGTAAAACATAAAATACCTCAGGAAATCCAAAATATACAAATTCAAGAGATTATGTTATATGTTTGTTACATATTCTATATGTAAAAATATATGCATAAAATTGAAGGGAATTTTTATTAAAATAAGTCACAATTTCTGTTTCCAGCTGTATGTTTTTTTCTGTAATAGTTCTTACCAACACAACTAAAGTCTGCAGAAATTATACATACACAAATGTAAAGAAGCTGTGTTATTGATAGAAGGAGGACAAGCTTTTTGAACTGTAGGACCTACAGAAAAGCATATTGGTTGATGTCTGGAGTCTCTTTTTTTCCCTCTTATATCTTATTCTAAAAGGATATCATCTCAGAAATATTCATTTGTCCAAATGAAAGAAAATGACAAGAAGACGTAGTTAATTCCTCTTATTTCAAATTAAGATTCAAGGGAAGGGACAGCTAGCAAGACAGAAGCCATTTAGATTATATAACTTTTCTGCTCACAGAAAAAAAAATGTAGTAACTTTTACCCCCAGCAGCAAAGGCTTGAAGGGAAGCCCAGGCTTCCACATGGAAGAGGCAGCAATGAAGCACTCTGATACTTCAGCCAGATATTAGAGCAAGAAAAGACCCAGGAAGTACTGGGACTTTCATGCAGTAACCAAGCAGCCACTGCACAGCAAGCATCAGAGGACAGTACAGCTTCCACCATCACTCTTGACAACATGTTTGCTTTGGTGTGACGTCACATGGGAGGTGGATCTCTGCTCCTCAAGGGGGAGGTTCCCCCTTGATGTTATGGGGGTGCTGGGAAATAACTTTACAAGTTTATGTTTACTTAACGGTACATAAGGAGACCGTGTCCCACTTTTCCTGATGGAAAGGTGAAAGGAAATGCCATCTTAAAGGAAAAGTTAGATAAGATCCAAGGTCATATAACAAAATTTTCAAGTTTTAGTAGATCATTTATCTTGCAAAGGACTAGGAAAACCTCAAGTTAAATGAGACAACAGACAACAATTGAAATATCATAGACACTTTTTAAAAAAATTTATGAAAGAGAAAAAGAGAGAACAGAGAGAGAATATCCATTCCATGATGTATGGGTAGATAGAGGTCAGAGAACACTTTTCCTTCTACCATACAGGCTTTCAGGGACTGAAACCAGGTCACCAGTTTGGGGAGCAGGTGTCTTACCAACTGAGCTATCTCATAGGTCCCTGATCACAGAGACCTGAAGTTATCTGAGAGATTTTTAAACCTCCGAGATAAAAACACTTCAGTAAGAAATTGTTAATATGCATAAGCAGTCCAACAGTCCAACGAAGAAATACAGGCTGGGGAGATGATTCAGGGATTAAAATCTTTGCCTTGCTTGCAGAAAGACTGGGAATTCCAGGGCCCATGAAAGAATACTAAGTGGAAGTGATGGTGGTCCTGGAAGGCAGAGCCTGGGAAGCCTCAGAGCAAAAGGTGATTCCTTGTGTGATGATTAGATTCAGGTGTCAACTTGACAATTACAAGCTATTTGAGGGCACAGCTGTGGAGAATCAATAGTTGGAACAAGACCCTGAATGAAGTCTGTAGGTTTTATCTGATATGGAAGACCCAGCCCACTATGATCTCCTGGACTTTGCTGTTGCAGTTCTTTCTGACATGACAGCCCAGTGTCATTGGCCTGTTACCATCCACCTCCCACGTCGGAATCCAGATTTTTTCATCCTTCCAATGTAATGGAGGCTTGAGACTTTTGTTTAGAATCCTTCAGTTTTGTGAGACATTTAGTAAAGAATGAAGTAGATGCTTTGAAGGACACTGCTTTTATTATGAGCTGATGTAATAAAGTTACACACACATATACACACACACACACTATTGATTCTATTCTTCAAGAGAACACTAATACACTATATTATCCTTGGACTTCCATAGGCACACACACACTCAAGCATCCTCTTGTACACAGATAGTTGTATACACACATAGACACACAGCACATGTGCAAAAGGAAACAAAAAAATGAAGTAGATCTTATTAGAAAACTTTTCAGAACTAAAATATGTAAAACCTGAAATAAAATAAAATGTTCAGATGTTGGACTTAAGAACCTACTAGAAAGCTGATGAAATGGTTTGATGGGTAACACAGTCCTGGTGACTTCGGTTTGGTCCCCAGAGCTCACATGGCAGAAGAAGGACAGAACTAACTTCTGAAAGTTGCCCTGTCTTCAGAATGTGTAACTCATAACTGTGTTTTCTCCTCTCTCTTTTTCTCATATATAGATAAATAAGGAATAAAGTAATTAAGAAAAAAATGCAATACAAATTTTTCACACACAGAAAGGACCTTCTCAAAAACAGGGAAAAAGATGTGATGGGAAAGGAGAAAGTTTGCAGTGGGAGAAGATAAAGTGTCATGGAGTGAAAGTGACAAAAATTTGTACATATATATGTAATTTAAAAATATTTTTAAAAAGAATATAGAAGAAGGGACAAGAGGAAGAACCAATGAACAAAGAACAAAAATTATCCAGTTTTCACAGCAGTGAAAAAAATTAACAGAAACTCAGAGATCTTTGGAACTATACCAAAACATCTATGAGTTATATATTTATGACTCCATAAGGGGAGACAAATGCAGGTCTAAGGAGTTCTCAAGGAAATGATCACTAATATTTCTGCCGAGTTTGAGAAAAAACCTAAACTTACAGACTTTCAATGACAAATGAATCTTAGGTAGTAAATTTAAAGAAATTCACCATCTAGTAAAACTTTTGAAGTCTGAAGATGAAGTAAAAAAAGTCCTGAAAGTACCCAGAGAGAAGGAATGCCTTATCTAATGGGGAAAATATTTGGCTTGACAGTAAATTTTTCAACTGAACCCGGAGAGACCAGAAGAAAGTGACACAACATTTTTTAACTATTGAAAAAAATCAATGTGGCCAAAACTGTTCTATTCAATAAAAATACCTTTCAGAACTGAAGAGAAAATTAAGATATTCTTAAAAGAATGAAGACAAAATAATTTTTCATCAGAATTTCAAAAGGAAAGTTCTCTAAAGAAAAAACACAAAGAAGAAATGTTTTGTTACATTGGGAAGGACAAAGTTTTTTTTTTAAAAAAACAGTGGACTGGCAAGATTCCAAAGAGGGTTGAACATGCTTGCTGCTAAGCCTAATGACTTGAGTTTGATCCCCAGAGCTCCAACTGATAGGAAGAACCCATTCCTCCAAGCTGTCTTCTAACCTCCATATGTGTAGTACACTTATCCTCCACAGACAGTAAAAATGTTTTTTAAAAAAAGGAAACAAAAACATACCGTCTGAAAAAAATATGGATAAAATGCAATAGGCTTCCTTCTGATGCATTTCCTAACTTATGCTCAATGGTTGAACCAAGAAATTTCGAGAATATTCACAGTCATAATTATTATTCATTATTGTTCTGGCCAATGCAATAAGGTAAGAAAATAGGGCAAAGTATATACAAAGCAGAAAGGAAGAAATAAAACATTTTTTGTTTGCGCATGGTATGTAGAAATTCCCAAAGAATCTCCTAAATACCTCCTAGAATAAGTGAGGTTAGTGACTTACAAGTTAACCATAAATAGTCAGTTACATTTATCTATACTAGCTGCAACACATGGACAATGAACTTAAAAGTTTGATATATTTGCAACCATTCAAAATCGATTACTACTTCAACATTACATTAATAAAATATTAAACAGCCCTCCATTGGATAATACAGTGTTCATGAAAGAAACTTAAGAATTCTAAACACAAACATTGCTTTCACAGTATCAAAGAGGATATAAGCAGTCCTCCCTTAATAGAGTTCATCTCATAGAACAAGTAAGAAAGTATTTTATAGTATAGGCATTGAAATATAATAATATAAAATGTATAGAAAGGGAAAGTAACTAGATCAGCTGAAAAAAATTTGAAAATAAGAAAAATAAGCTAAGGATAGTTTAGTGAAATGTTTGCATGTAGTGTTGAGCTGGATCCCAGAAACCTCTTACAGAAACTAATAAACAAGCAAAAATCCTGCACTTTTTTCTTATGTGTTGATAATCCCCAATGAAAGGGACAGAGAGACAAGTAGATTCCTTAAATCCATAGGGGTAAAAATAAATAAGCAGTCAGCACAGTTTATTTTCAAACTGCAGGTCAATGAGAGACCCTCTCTCAAAAAAAATGTGGATTTTTCCTGACAAACATTTGTGGTTGTTCTCTGGCCTCTGCCTACATGTGTACATATGAACACACACACACACACACACACACACACACACACACACACACACACACACTGCATGGTTAAGGTATAGACATTTATATCAATGACACAATGATGTACAGAATTAGATGCAAAATATAGAAGCCAAACAGATTATTTACAAAATTGGGCAGCCATAGAAAAAAAAGAAAAGATAAAGTTTGACCAAAGTCTCATATTTTATATAAAAGTAAATTCAACGTTGATCGTGCTCTCACATGTAAAATATAAACATACAAAAATGAGATAAACCTTTTTTGGTGTAGGAATTGATAAAACATTCCCATAATTAGCACGAAAATCATAATTTTTAAAAGAATGACTTGATAAATCTGACTCCATCAAGACTGAAAATATTGTTTTATGTAATATCCTATGAGAGGATTGAAAATATGAATAATATAGTTGAGAAGATATTCACAAACCCTATATGAAAAAAAACTTATAGAATAAATAATCTCAAACTCAACAGTTAAAAACTAAGCCAACAGTTAACTAGTACATGAGACTAAAACATGAAAGTAATTTCCTCTTACAAAGATATAAACTAGACAAATATATGCATCAAAATGCTTTCAAAGCAGGGTTTGTAGGCACAATCTAATTCCAACACAATTTGAAATGAGAGGACATTACATTAGAGGCTAATTTAGTCAATACAGTAAATAATCCGTTTCAAAAACAAGTGTGTGTGTGTGTGTGTGTGTGTGTGTGTGTGTGTGTGTGTGTGTGTTTTCAACATCGCAAATCTTAAGGTAAATTCAAATTCAAACTATAGTTAAATATGACCACACACCTCTCAGAATGACTAAAATATAAAACAGTACTACCAGCAAATTGCTTAGAAAGATGTACAGTAACTGGATCATTTGCTATTTGTTGAGGTAATGTTAAATGACTCATATATTCTGGAGAGGAGTTTGCTGTTTGGTTTGTAGTTTTATAAAAAAGAAAACAAAACATACAAGTAAAATAACTATGAATACCCTCCGTGGACACTTTTCCTGAAGGATACCACTCAACTATCTGTCCCAGAGAGGACTTTGACAGATCAAGGAAACAGTTCCAATATGGTCTTACTTGACCAACTACTGGAGTTAGTTACAGGAACAGTGATGAGGGTTATTTGAAGGAGCAGAGACCACTCAAAGGTTACTATATCACCAGAAACTCCACCCTGACCCCCCCAGCCTGAACTTGACCCTCCGAAGTTGCATCTTTGGATCCCTCTGCTAGGAAAGTCTCCTTCTGACTTCTTGACAGCTTGGGTCTCTTTCAGAAAAACTGTGGGAGATCTTCATATGGACTAGAACTGCTTGCTGTGAAGTGCTCTTTTCTCTGCTTGGCTGACAGAGAGTTTCCTTATTTATCTACATCCCAGAGGGAGCCCTTCCCCTGAACTTGTTAATTTCAGGGACTTCCTCAGCCTGAAGAGTTGTTTACTTCCTGAGACTTTCTCCCTGATGGGATGCTTCATCATTCTTCTTAACTTAGACTGGGACAAAGTCTAAGATGGCTTCCCACAAGAGACATGCCATACAGCACAACTCAGCAAACATACCTGAGCATTTAGTTTAGGGAAATGATGATTTAACTCCTTGTAAAGCTTGTATAGAGTTAAACAATGTTTACAGCAGCTTCATTCATCATAGTTGATAACCAAAAATGACTCATGAGCCCTTTCATAAGTGAACATTTAAAGAAGTGGTGGCATATCTATACCACAGAATACTACTCAGCATTGCAAAATTATGGTACATGACAACATTCCGAATCAGTCAGGAAATTATGCTGAGAACAAAAAACAGTTCAGTTCCAAAAGGTTGTATAAAATATGATTCTATTCATGACATTGAAATAGAAACTGAAATGATGGAGAGATAAGTGTTTTCCAGGGTTATGGAGGTGGTAAGAATAAGGGTGAGCATATAGTCCAAGGTGGAACTCCTGGTGTTGGACATGTTTGTATATGGATTGCATTAGTATTGGTATCCTGACTATGGCGATGTATTACAATTTTTTTCCAAGACGATAAAATCAGGTAGCTGGGATAATGTGTGCTTTCCCTTAAAACTGCACATTTAGAATGTTCTTGACATAAACTATCTTATAGAAACAGAATAGTTTAATAGAAGCAAGAGAAAACAGGTTTTCCTTTTTCAAAACTTAAAATTCACTGTTAGAAGTCATCTAACAACTGTCTTACTAAGACTAAAATAATAACAATAATAATGAACCAGCTAAAGAAGGAAATATCCATTAACAGAATGCAAAAATCATACAAGTAATGCCCAGAAAAGCAGAAAGAGTTTCTCAACACAGTGCTAAAAATGTAACCATGCAAATCTGATCTTCAGGGCATTATCTAAAGTTTGTCTAAAATTTACTAATTTCAAAAGACTTAGACAAAAAGAGACCAAAATTTAACTGAGCATCCAAAGAAATTTGGGTAACTCTGTTTTTTGGTTTACACAGCAGTACATGTTTACAAAATTTTGCAGTTAAAGTCCTCTGTAACATAGATCAACCTTAGGATTCTGTCTCAGTGAGTGAATACTGACAGCTGGGTCCAAAACTGATTTGTCAAGAAATGGTCTTGGAAAGAACTTGGCTCCTTGGCGCTGGGGTGGTCAAGCTCAACAGAAAGCAAATCCTGGGTCGAGCATGATTCATGCTTCCGGTACCAAGAATAGGTTGCGTAGAATATCAGGAGGAAGTGTGAAAGTCCTACTGACAGTTTACTTCTCCCTATGTCTGGGAGCACAGGATAAAATCCTAGACACTTGATTAAGCTAGAGACACATGATTGCCAGAAATCCCAGTGCTGATGGGGGGGGAAATGGGGATACAACTCACGTTCTCATTTGTCAGATTTTTCATTCTCTGGCTTCTAATCATGCCAGTAACATGCCAAAATTAGGTGAGGAACCCATTGTGCAAGTTTGTGGAGAAGGATTCATTTCTGGCGCCCAGCTATGCCCGGGGAGGGGTGGGGGGCAGGTGACGAAGCGCAACCACTGTTTCTATCTTGTCTTTCTGAACTCCTCAAACTCATCCTATACTAGCAGGTTTGGCTACGGACTCTCATTTGGAGTCTACACATTTCAGTTCAGAGGAGTTAACAGGTATTTAAAAAATATCTCTAGAGAAAAAATTACAGGTGTTGAATGAAAGGCTATGTAACTCTTCTGAATTCCTAGTCTAAAATCGGCTCTCCTGCTGTTCTCCTCTTGATCGCCCAAGGACCCCTCCCCCACTCCCTCCAGAGACACATTTATCACGTGCCTATGCTTCATTCTCAAGAATCCCCAACGCACTGTCCCAGTGGAGTTTCCCGAGAAGCCGTTCTCACCTAGGATAGGCCTTCTCTTTCTCTTTCCTCTCTATATGATCTCCTTCTGTATCCCAATCCCAAGCAAAGGATGCATCAATGTTCTTCTTAAATTTGACCCTTGATATATTTAAGATATTTATTTGATATATTTAAGAAACACTAGTTTAGTAAATGAACGTACACATGCATGAAATAAGTCCATCCTGGCAGATGTTCTTAAATCCGTACTTCCCTGCTTCCAAATATACATTGATAAATTCAACCTATGTATGAATGAAGTTTGAAGTAACTAAACCAAATAAAATGCAAAAATGGCATAGCCTCGGGAAAAAATTTTGCAATATAATTTGCATGGGGAAAAAAAGTGTCTGAGTCTTATCTTCCAGAACTAGCAAACGGATGCAGAAGCTTAGAGGTTCAGTTGCTCAAGTTTAGGTCCAGCTTCCTGGCCACCAGATTAATCATGTGGAATTCTGAGACAATTTGTTTTGGGGTTTATTTTTATGTGTCTCTGGCAAGTGATGAAATTGATGTCTTCTGAGTCACTTAATCTCTCTTCACCCAGGAAAGATGTAAACTACAGGCAATCCTTCAGAGAAAAAGAGAAGGACAAAGAGAGGGGGGGGGAGAGAGAGAAACAGAAAATCCCTATATTTTTATGAGCAAAATTTTGAAACAATAACTAAAAATATTTTTGAACCAACTCTAAATCCTCTCCCTTTTAGCCCCGTCATTATGTCCCTACAAGAACAATGCAGGGTGAATTGGCATAATAAAATGTATCAGGTCCTAGGATCTGGCAGGAAACTAAGCAATAGGAGAATTTAGGAAACACTGTCACTGAATACTCTCTTTCTCCCAAACACACCATCTCTTTTTCTCCCACTTTTTTTTCCTAGTCATACAAGCTCAATAGTCCTTTTCCTCTCTTCTCCCCTCCCCAGTCCCCCCTTGCACTCTCCTCCCTTCCTCTCACTCCTTTCCCTCCCTCCCCCTCTCCGAGTGCCTCCCCTATCCTACCTCCTATCTCTTGGAGCATCCTTTTGTACAAATGCCAAAACTCCATCTGAGTCCTCCACCCTAGTCAGGGGTAAGGACTCAGTGGCATACCTGGATCCCTTTCTTGGACTCCCTGTTTGTATAGGAACTCTATTATGACTGTTAATCCCTTGCCTCTAAAGGATCCTATTGCCTAGACCCTAGACACTACATTAATCACCTGGAACCAGACCATCTAAATCTCTCCCCATTCTAAAGCTTAAGGATCCTTGTGGAAGAGGGGGCAGCAAGATTGTAAGAGCCTAATGATGGGGAGGACCAATGATATGCAAGATACTCCACACAAGTTAGGGCTGCAGCAGTTGGAATTGGACTTCGCCTGACCTGCATAATGGCTGACATGCCAAACACATCTTAACCATCCTGTGTGGAGAGTGATACAAACAGATCCACTGAGGATTTCTGTTTCACAAGTGATACCATCAGAAGCTCTTACGAGACAGGGCTTGCTCTGTTTCCTAAGCTTCAGGGCAAATCTTTCCACCTACAGAAAATAATTTATCAGTTCACCTCCCACTCGCAAGAAAGAACTGCCTTGAAGTGCCTGCGCCCAGATGTATATAATCTCTCCTGGGTATTCTGTTGAGGCTATCCCATCTGCCCTATCTCAGCATTTCCAGCCTACTTAGAGGTATAATCCAACGTGACAATGAGATCCCTCTTGCAAAGTTTGCTTTCCTAAACATACTGTGATCAACATACTTTGAAAGCATCTTTAAGAGGCAGTCTTTATAATAATAATAATGAATTATTAACAAGGCAAAGAAATAACATGTATTATATAAAAATGTGAAAGACATTGAAAGTCACATGAGAACTTACTCGAACCATTGTGATTTATAATAGCAAGCTGGCATGTAAGACACATTATAACCATATATGCTTTTTTTTTACATGCATACGACCTGTAAATACACTCTATGGAAAAACATGGTTGACAAACATGAATACTAAAACTGTCTAGCAAGTATTTAGAAAGTAACTAGTTACTGTTACCAGTTCTAGCTTTTTACCTTAAAATAAATTACAATTTTTTTCTTCCATAGCACATAATCTTCATCGCACAATTGATATTAATCCAAAAGCAGAGTTAGATAAGGTTTACTAATGAGTTATATATCTCTCAGAATTTCATTTTGAATTTAAACATTATTTGCTTTTCTGAAAATGAATTTGAAAATGGCTGCCCATGATTGGAAAAGATTGTCCCTATTAAGTCCAGAATTTTTATGGAGGAATAATAGTTTGGGTTTTGTTTGCCTTCTATTTCAATGCTGTTTATTACTTCAATAGACTATCATTTATTTAGTTTAAAAACATTCTGATTGTTATCAGGTGTACTTCTGAATTTACTTTTAAAAGAGCATTCTGGGAACATGAAGCTGACTGTAAATTAACAGCTGCTTCAGTGCATAGGAAATAACTATTATGTATCTAATAATCCTAGTTTTAGTGATGGTATAAATATTTGAAGCATTTAAGGTGAAGGATATGCATGTTCTCAGCAGCTAAAATCTCTGAACTTCTGATGCACGCTCCAAATTAAATTAGTAACGTGAACTCTATGCTTCTAGTTCCCACTGAACTTCAATTGATATGTGTTGTATAACTATTATGTCTATTATGAATACAGATATTTACAAAAGTTTGCAAATATGAGCTTGGGTAGATTATGTGGTAGGTATGTGTGTGTTTGCACATGTAACATATATCTAGTTGTATGATATATGTATAGATATGTGCAATGTATGTGTAGTAGTATATGTGTGTATGTGAGTGTGTAATGTATGTATAGGGTTGTGTGTGTGTGTGTAGAAAAAGGGAGCATAAGAAACAAGAAAGTTATCTATTGCTCGTATTTCAGAGTCCTTAAACGGAATGTGTGTTTTCGTGTTTATGGTTTGTGGGTCAGTACTTAGGATAGATCACCACAGGCATGACTTACTGCTGCTCTTTGACAAGGGTATCACATGAAGAGGAACAAATGACTGTGTTGGCTGTGTCAAGGAAAAAAAATACAGAGTTAAGTAGGGAAAAGCATTCATTTCTAGATGGTTGCAATAGGGTTGGGAGATTCTACAGTAGTTGTGGTATAACTAATGCAAAAGCATTGGAGGATGTTAAAAATGGTTTTAGTCAGTGCAATTAGCTATCAGCATTGGACAAGTTAGGATTCTATCATCTGCTCACAGAGACAAGGAGCTAGAATGCTGGGAGATGGGGCCCTCTTTTTCTTGATGATGATCACATTTCAAAGGATTAGTTCCTGGGCTTTCAGGGTTGTCAAACTGGCCAGAGACTGGAAGATTTACATCTCAAAGAGCAAAGGGTTTCCTTGTAAGTTTACTAGAGTAATGCTTAAAAAGAGACTTAGGATCCTGGTGGACAGAAATAAACCTGTCCAATGTTTAGTCAAGTGGAGGAAACCTTACCAGCACCATCATTAAGACCTGATGAATGCTCATTACCAAAGTCTTTGTTGTGCATGTCAGTTGCTCTCCCTGATTTCTCTGTATGACACATCTTCTGACCCAGGATGGCTTCTTCATTCACATGTCTGATTCCTGGCTTCCCATGTCTCCAGTAGTGAATATTCTTTCCTCGCAGCCTCTTTGTAGAGGTTGACTCTTCCTTCCTTCTAACATAGTGATCCACAGATGGTCATATTTCTGTAGCTAGATTTCTACAGAACATGTCTCCAAAAAGCATGGTCAAAAATTGTCAGACTTATAATAATAAACTATCTGAAATCCTAGGATGTCACTTTTACCACATTTTTATATTCCAGTTACTATGTCATTGTAGATTCAAGAACTATATAATACACTTTTTAATGAATGAAATAGCAATGAATCCATAGTCATTACTGATCCACAACACTATGTAAATGTAACAGGGCAGTTATACTTGCTCTAGTGGGTGTTAGTCTATGAATGTACCTATGACAGATCAGGGTAAAAAAGACAAATTCATGTAGTGCAATTTAAGGAAGTGGCAGGCAAGGATGATGTACCAGTTGGATACAGGTATATACTTGACAAATGAGAATTGTCCTTTTAGGAACACCTATGAAAAAGTATTTGATTAATGAATAAGCCTCTAATTAATGTGAGAAGACCCAGTCCATAAGAGGTGGGGACTAATCTTTAGGTGAGGGGGTTGGTGGCTCTAGGTGAGAGGGTTGGTGGTGAATGAGATAGAGAGAAAGCTGGTTGGAAATTGGCAAACTGGCAATTTGGAAAGCATGCCTGCTTCTCAGCTCTGCCTGTGGGGATGGTGTGACCAGTTTCCTTGACTGAGTGTAGTATGAACTCTCCTGCCAGGCTGATGAGCTATAAACAGAAACTGTAACCAAGAATAAACCTCTCTCTATTTTTCCTTTGAGTTGTTTGACTCCTCTATTCAGCAAGAAAGATGGACCTAGCGCAGGTGTCAAGAGAATTGCCTGAATGAATTGACAATCTGTGGTGGTTTCAATTTGGGAGCATTTTCTTTCCTATTTGGGTTCCTATCATACAATTCCCACCACACGAATCCCACCATGCAAATGAAGGTAGACCTGACTGGTCCATGGATGACTGTGGGTGCGTGGCTTGGTGTGTACTGCAGCAGCTCTGTGATGATGTCACATCTAATGTTATTTTAATACTAATTTCCCCTCAGACACACTCTCATGCAGCTGTGAATGGGAGAGGAGCTGATAATTTTTTTTAGGGGGTATTGGGATACCTCCTGGATATAAGCTTTCAGTGCAAAACTCCCCGTAGGGGAATTCACTTTTTTTTGTATCTCAATCATGGCCTTTGTACTTTATTTGTCCATTTGATTGTATGTGATAGACTGATATTAGTACAGAAGCTGAGTGAACATCCTAGATAAGCACAGAATCAGGTAAAAAGCATAGCTAGAAATGAAATATACTTCAGAGGCAACAAATGTAACAAATGCCGAATCATGAATTGATCGATCTGGATCCCAGTCAGGTTTGTTACAATTAGCTGTATGACCTTAGGTAAATCAGTTAATCTTGAAGGTTCCCTCCTAGTCTAAAACTCTGTTCCTCCAATTACCAGTATTGCCTTGATTTGTATTATTAAGCATGCACCTAGAGCACATAGAAAAGACCCAGTAACCACCCTCATTAATTCACCATTGAACCTTTGATCATGGTAATTTAAGTACTTTGAAACCCTAGGAAGAAAAACAATCTATCAAGGATAGATGTAGCTATTGTAAATAGTAATAGGAAATGCACTTTCTCTTAATGAATCTTTTCCAGATTAGTTTCTTCATCTGACTTCTGCTCCTCTGCACACTAAAGGGAGGTTTCTGTTTGGTTTTTGACTTTATCAGACTCGCAGGTAGAGCATTCTCACCTTTGCAGGAGCAGGAGTCATTGCATTGATTGTCTTGAGTAAAAGGAAATGGCTCATGCATCTTTTCTACATTATAACAAATGTCCTTTTGCATTATAATTGAATGGTGATTGTTGTGTTCAATCAATGGGAAAGGTTAAAGGAGCTCCTCCGCCAGCATTTTTAATGGAGAAGTCGATTAAGATTCAGTTTAATCATTCTGGCTGCCTCAGAATTAAAGCAACAAAGACCATCAATGGCACTATAATTACTAGTCTTTCTGTAAGTTTACACTGCTATTTATGCAGCTATAAATTTTATTATAATGCACAATGCATCTAGGTTAACTTGCTTTATTTGCAATGTAAAATATTTGCTTTAATCATATGAGGAAAAGAAATTGTTCTGACCAAGTATATATAATTTAGTCCTAATTTTTTAAAGCATCTAAGTGAATCAGTATCACACTTGGTGTTAAATAGTTTAAAGTCATAGCCTTAACCTTGAGACACTGGAGACATATTTCAGTTTATTGAACATGGAGACTAACATCTCTCCCAGGTGACTGCAAAGGGTCAAATGTATTATTCTAATCCCTGTTCCAAACAGAGAAAAGGTCACTATACAGTACCTACTGCATGTTGGAAAGAATGAAAAATTCACACTGGGGGCGTGGGTGCAAATCTATTTTAGACTTGGCCTTTAAAATGTTTTTTAAATTGAATGATTAAGTGGTGATGAACCAGAAAAAATACCTAGAAATTGATCCCATTTATTAATTAGTTTGCACATGCAAAGGTCTTTCTATAAATAGTCAGAAGACTAGAGAAAATTGTTCTTCTTCAATGGAGGACTGACTTTCAAATTAACCTTTTTCACTATAGAAATAATGCTTATAAATGCACTTATTACTGCCCAGTACTCTGCTTCATTCAAGGTGTGTACAGGGGCCCAGGGGTAGTTTGTCGGAAAAGTTTGTGCTTGGTGGACTTTAGCAAGTCAACTGTAGCAAACAGTTCTAAAGAAAATAATTAATTAAATAAAATTTATACCATTCTCTTAAAGACATTATCATTCAAGTGATCATTGTAGAAAAATTTTGAAAATTTCTTGGATAAATTTGAGTGATTGGGGAGAAAGAGCTTGAATAACATTCAACAAAGGCAATTTATGAGAGGTGCATTTATCATTTAATTTATATTGGAGTAAGAAGACTTGAAATTAGCATCAAAAAAGAAGTGTTGCTGTAATTCCCTAAGGGAAAAATACAATTTTTTCCAGTTACTCACATCTTCCAGAATTTTATTTTGACATAAAAGAAAGGAATAAGAAGAAATTCACAGTGCTGAAAGAATCAGCATGCTTAGCAGCTTATTTGTCATATTGTAGCTGAAATTTCTGAGAACTCTAAAGTGTACACAATATTTTTAAGGTTACAAGTTTGATTGGAAGAGACACAAGAGTAGACATATGTTGGGGGAGGGAAGGAACTAAAAGTTACTTCATCACCATGTGTAAGTTTGATATAGAGGTCCACTGATGAAGAAAACCTAACGTAAGGGAGGGACTTAAGAGTTTCATTAGCTCCAAGGGCCTAGTGACTCAGGGAGTCATTGTTTAGCCTTATGTTAGGAGATTATCAGAGCAAAAGTGTGAGGTAGAGCATTGGAACAGAAGATATCCCTTAAAGTAGGAAAAACTAGGGAGATAGTAGCCATGGACTGCAAAAATCTGCAAAAAGTCCTGGCCTAGGGAGAAATCTGCAGAGCTCTTAGGCTAAAGGAGGATTCCATCTTTTGCTGCCTTCAGATGTAGCTAAGGAGTTGCTGGGGAAGTAGGACAACACAGGATGGTGAATGAAGAATGTTATGTAAAAGATAGTCCTCTCTCAAGATCATTAGTGTGGGGGGTCAAGAACTGAGATGTATGGCTGGTTTTAGGAATCAGGATAGAGGAGGCTTCTTACAAATGGAGTGGCAATGGCCAACAGAAATCAGGCCTCTGTTAGTCTAGGTTCTACATTGTCATACTTGGGGACAAGCTGCAAATGTGTCTATTCTAAACCGACATGTGTTTTGTTTTGGGACATATCAAGTCATTAGACCTTTACAAAAGACAGAAAACTCTGCCTTTGATTCTTGGACTAGCATTGATGCCAACTTGTTCTGGAGGCTCAATCACACTCCCCTGCCCTCCAGCATTTTACATGCAATCTGGGGTTCTGAACTCCTATCCTCTTACTTATGCAGCAAGTGCTTTCACTGATGAACAATCTCCTCAGTCCAAATTGATCCCTTTAGCAAAACTTTTGCATGGCTGAGGATGTGGGTTGTATTTCGATATATTGGAATTTGTTATCTTAGTAGCCCTACCAAGCAGGCATAATTGACTGAGTTTTTTTTAACTGTAGAAACAGGCTGAAATGGGTCAAAAATATTTGTCCAAGTTTGTGGATTCTTCAATCGTGAGGCTGGCATTTTCCTGTCTTCCAAGCTGCTTCCATGACAAGAAGATGTGTCCTTGAGAACAGTGGTTGCAGTGTCTTCAAGTTTAGACAATAAAGTATTCATACTACACCTCTGATTGTCAGAGAAATCCATACCAATTGATTTTTTAAAAATTATGCATGCATTTTTGTAAGTTTTTTTTCTCTCATTTGTGAACATACAATGCATTTCAATTTCACTAATAAAGTGCTGGGTTTTTTTTCTCTTGGAATTATGAAGATTGAATTTCATTGGAAAATATATTAGGAAAGGTAGATAATTAGAATCAGGGAAAAGCTTTTATAATAAATCCTTGGGATGCATGTAAATGTTTTTCTATTGCTTCTAAATAGTTTATTTCTATTATCCAAATAATATTAGAAGTGAGCAAAATTTTTACTAAGATGTTCTAGGCCATTGTACATAAGGAATCTTGTAAGAAATCTTGACCATCTGGAGAATTTGATTACTTTTGTTTAAAAATTAATCTACAAATATAACACTCATGAAAGCCAAAAACATTGAAAACTAAGAACATGTATTCATTAGTTTGAAAATTACATAAAAATAAGTTATTATGATATGTAACATTTAGAATTTATGTCTTAAAGATGTAGAGCTGGACTATTACTTGTTTAGAAAATAATACATTTATTTGTGGGCAAGGAAAAACATATCTTTTAAATAATTTCAATTTAATAGATATTCTCTCAATTAAGGACTTCTATTGAATAAGCATGAAATTAAAATGCAAAAATTCCTTTCTTCTAGATATTACTAAATAAAATAGATTTTTACAATGTATATGTAACAGAGTATATCATCTCATTAAATGATATATCATCATTTAAATTATTTTGGCTTACACAGTACAGGGCCATTAGGTAACAATTCCAGTTCCAATGTAGGAACATGTCACATTATCGTGGCTTGCATGTGAAATGACCTTCACACGTTAATGTGTTTGAAGAGTTGGACCCCAGCTGTTGATGCTGTTTGGGAAGATCATGGGGCCTTGACTGCTGGTAACTTGGCCCTGCTTGCCTTTTACTCCCCCACCACGTGCTGCCTCATGAATGCTATTGTAATGGTTACACTTGTGTGTTGCTGTGAGAGAACATTCAAAGTCAAGTAATTTAAGGGAGATACAGTCTTTCATGGCGGAGGCAGCATGGTTGCCTGGCCCAAGCTGGGGGGACAGGCTATGGTCACACCCATTCCAGAGGCTGAGAGCTACTGAACTGAACTGCTTGTTGCAAAGATAAGTTAGGACTAATTTATCTCAAAGCTCACCCCTTGTGACAGCCTTCTTCCAGCAAGTCTCCACCTCTCAAAGATGCCAAGACTTTCCAAACACTGATAGCTATAATAGGAGCTGACATCTTTCTTTGGACACCATGATTTCTCATAAGTGCTTCTGTACTATGATAGACTCTATCACCTCTGAAGCTAAAAGCAAAGTTATGTAACTCTTCCTCCTTGCTCAGGTCAGAGTACTTTATCATGGCAACGCAAAAGTCACTTGTACATCTACGAAGGCTATTTTAGGCAGAATAACTACTTTGCTCTTTGGCATCATTTAGAGTATATTAAATGCTTTAACAAACAGAAACCCACCAAAGAGGCTTAAAACAACAAATATTTATTTCCTCTTTGTGTTAATATCGTTCTGTAATATTTTAAAAATATATGGTAGCATCAATCTGATCCAGAGAACCACAGGATACTTTAAAGCACTGCTTTATTGGGAAGAACCAAGCTTAATAGATATTTAAGACAAACGGTTAACAAGAGCTAAAATGTGGCTAATGAAAATGAGTATTCTCTGGAATTATTTAGGATTTCAAATAAGACATTTGTTAATTTCTGATCTTTGCCTAATATCCAGAATCAAGATTCTGGACTTTGTCCTTCAGGAAAAAGATAAGTATTAAATTTGAAAGAATAACCAAAACAGATCTGAATTTAGAAGTCTAAAGGTATGGGTATTATGAGGCTTGATTTATTTAGAGACTTTCTACAAGTAACAAGGATAATGTTCAAATTTATTGTGATTTCACACTGCCAGAGAAATGTGAACATTAGGAAATAATGGACTTGGAGAGCAAGAAATATTTGAAGAGTTGTAAGGGAAAACGCAGGGAGAAATGAAAAAAACTGACTAGCCATTAATGTATATGAGGGATTAGGAAGAAGCACATGTTACAAAGGTTCAAACTTGAATAAAAGTGTGGATTACACTATCACTTCAATGAAACAGTAACTAGTTACTAGCTAGTTACTAGCTAATGTTCTAGAACATGCTAACTATATTCAAACAGTTTATTCATTTTCAAAGATAATGACTGCCTTTTATCACTTAGATTTAAGATGCCTTTTATCACTTAGAGTTCAGAAAATAATGTCAGGCTTGATGAGAAGTCATGTAATGGAAAAGCTTTTTTTTCTTTTTTTTTCTTAGTTTTTCCAATATATTGCTTGCATGATGACCATTATCTTTAAACTCAACCTGCTGGATTCTAATGAAAGTTATGATAAAGTGTTGAGAGACATGTATAGATGTCTGCAAAAAAAATTGAAATAAATCAAAACTAAAGTGGATTGCTAGTCATTCAGTAAAGCAAACATAATAACATGTTGACAATGCTAGAATTAAAAACTGGTTATATGAGTTTTTACAGTGTAATCTTTCATAATTTTTATCATTCATAATATTTTATTGAGGGTAAAAATCACTTACCAGGCTTTATCTGCCTGGCTCTGCTTCTAGCCCCACTGATTTTTGGAAATTGATAAACTTCCTTTCAAACCTGAGCGGACATGATAGCTTTGCTAAGCCAATCATGATATTCCATTGACCTTGTCTGCCTGAGTTACTGGTCTTTAAGTATTCACATCATCTACCGCAAGTTACTTGGAATCCCTTTCAAGCATACTCTCTTAGAAACAGTGGGGCACAGTCTGTTCTATCACAGAAGCATTCAGATTAGGAAATTAAAAGCAGGAGATCACCTGGTTTCTAGTGAAGCCAGAGAGAGCAAATCCATTTCTACAAAAGTAATGAAGCAAGAATGTAGAGATTTTCCCTCCTTCTATGCTGGTATTTCTTGTCTCCTGAGATACTTGACTTCATTTAGGTACTAAAGATATTATCCTCATAGGCACAGTCCATTGGATTCTGTGATGGTTAATCTTGATTTGCAGACTAATGAGATTTAGAATCATCATGGAAGCAAACCTCTATGTATATCTGTGAGGTAATTCCTAATTTTTATTAATTGAGGTAGGAAAACTCTATGTGGCACCATCCCATGGTTTGGGTTCCTGGACTGAATGAAGAGGAGAAAGCTTATTGAACACAAGCTTTTTTGACCACAGTAACCCAAACTATGGCCAGCTGCCTTGGGTTTCTTTTGCTATGCTTTCTCTGCCATGATGGGCTCTACCCTTCGAATGAGTTCAAAGAAAGCTCTTATTCTTTAAATGGCTTTGGTGAGATATTTTGTTACAAGAAAAGTAACTAGTAGAGATTCAAGAAATTCCAGAACATTTCTAATCAATTCTGCCCTTTGAAATTAATCTAGATCATGCTGGTTTTGTGTCATGTAGCAAAAAGTTTACTGACCCAAGAATTTACATGTATGTATTGATTGACTGATTGATTTATGGTAGTATGTTGAGATAGGACCTTCTGTGATTCCATTATCTTAAGTGAATTGCACACATACCAGTTATACCTCAAACATAATGGTAGAGTCAATCATTTGGTAACCTTATCCTATACAGTGCTCTGTATTACCAAACTGAGCAAATGGGGTCCCTTGCTATCCTTTAAAAGGTCTATTACTATGTTGTAAAAGGAACTGAAAGAGCATCACAATGTAAGTACTGGAAGACCCTACTGGAAGTCATTGAGAAATGGGAGTTCACTCTGATTTCTACTAACAGCTAAACAAATGGAGAAGCACACTGGACTTTGAGCTTCTGAGAGGCTCATGCTTTACTAGTGACTATTTTGTTTTAGGAAAAAATGAGGTTACACAGGCAGAAAGGGTAGAAGGGAGTGAGAGAGAATGATGAAGGGAAGGGAGGAAGGGATAAAGTGGAAGGGAGACAGAAGGAAGCTGCGATGAATACTGAATATGCTTGTAAAAGTATAAAAATAAAAATTTTAAAAGATAAACACAAAAAATTGAGGTTAAAAATGTGTGTTTGTGAACTCTAAATTGATTATAGATTGTCATTCAAGAGCAGAAAATTTCTATCGATTTTGCAAGCATGCCACCCTGTGAAGCACAGTGCTATGAGCTTCAGTTCCCATTGTTTCTTCTCATCTGTATTGCAACTTTGAATTTAGATTCTATCTTAACAGACACTTAGTAGGTAGTAAATCTGATTTTCTAAGTTTAGTTACAATTTCAGCGTGGCCATATGTGATGCATCTCTGATTAATTCAAATCAGGCTTGGCCTGGAGCCCTTCAAACATTTTCCTTTCCCTAATGAATAAATACCTTACCACCATAGCACCTGGGTGCAAGCCCTCAGACAAGTTGTTTATCAAATTTCTTCACACTGCCTCAAATTCTTCCATGACTCCCAAATAACTCTGAAGAAAAGACTTCAACAGTCAGCCATGTGCTCCAGATTTGGACATTTGAAGTCCACATTCAGCTAGAGGAAGGTCAGGTGTGAAACTGAACTTTGACTGAATTTGCCTAAGTGGGAGGAAGAGTGGGAGCAGAGGACATTGCCTCATGCATGGCTTCTTCATTTCAGTGGATGAACCAAGCTGTGGTTTCTTTTCAATGTAAGAAAAGAATGGAGATACACGGCTAGATGCTAGCTGGCTTCTGAGTAGAAAGGAGATGAGCGCCAGAATGGAAATCATATGGGCAGGGAATTCCCCTTCTGTTGACCACAGAAGGTATAGGCATAATCTATCAAGAACAGAATGTGTGCCATACTTTGTTCATTAGCATTTAAAGAGGATGTTTGGCATCAGACGACAAATGCAATACTTGCAAGATCTTGGCAGCAGAGTATTTTGTCAGCTAATGACAATCCACAGCTTTTAAGGAAAAGACTAATGCCCAATGTTATGTTGAAATTGTTTCATTTTCACTAACTGAAACGAAATGAAAGGAAATGAAAACTGTGTTCTTCCAGATACTGCCTTTCCACTGCAGCAATCAAGCAGTAAGGAGAAAACGATTAGTCTCTAAACAGCAGGGGAAAATATGCTTCATAAACCCTAAAGAGCTGTCAAATCACAATAACTTAGCAAAACAAACCTAGAAAGGCAAAATGACCAAGGCCGACTAAGCCTTACGCAGTGGAGATAGACGTCAGGGTACATGTGTTGTATGGGTGGCTGACATAGCCCAGCCTGAAGCAAAGACCAACAAGTATACTGATTGCATTACAGCAAGCAACTAAATTGTATATGGGCTTTTGTATATTTTCTTGTTCATAAAGTTGGTATTTGTGCATGTTGAAAACCCAATAATATTCTTCACAGTATCAGTTACATACATCAGCAAACATCTATTTTAATAATGCTACCCTCAATATTGAAATGAATCTGAAAATAATTCTGAAAATATTAAGTTGTGAGACTTGGCAGCCTAAAAATTCAACCAAATGAAATTTAAAGTGACATGATATTTTCTGATCATTATGCATAAGCAATTATGATATTATACATCTTCTATAGTAAATTTTACTCAAATTAATGTGCATCTACATAACTTTGCATACATAACTTAAATACATAAAACTCAGTGTTAGCAGAAATGACATGAAACTCAATTTCCTATGTTAGTGGAGAACAAATGGATACAGATTTTTCAGAAAATAATCCTATCTATGATAATATTTGAGATTTTTCAACCCAAGAATTATTATTTGATTACATTCTCAGGAAAATATAGAAAGGTATAAGTTTAAACATGAACAATATTCCATCAAATTATTTGCAATATTCTTTATATTTATTTAGTAATAAAATACCCTATGCTTGTACCAGATATTAAATAGAGTACTTCTCTAGATAATGCTCTACTACTAAACTACACTCTTAGTATTAATCCACAATCTTTGATAAAAGAATAGAATAAGGCCAGATGTAGTTGTACATATTTGTAATTCCAGTACTATGGATGGTCAGGTCACCAATTCAAGGCTAATCTGGGCTGTATAGTGACCCTTTGTGTTAACAAATAAATAAATAAAAGGAAGTGAAAAAAATAAGAGAAGGGAGAAGAGAAGGAAGAAGAAGAAGCAAAAACACTGAAAACAAGTGGTGAACAAAATTCTGTGGTTGGGATGAGAAAGCTCTCAGTAATAATTCTATGGAGAAGGAAAACCTCAAATAAATCTTGAAAAAAAGCAGCTCTAAGTTCTGTGGGAAAACAAAAAGATCTACAGTAAACTAAAGTCTAAATTATGACTAAGTCTGTGGTATGGAATTGAAAGGACTATTACTTTCTTTTTTATATTTTGTATATTTTCCATGATGTTATTTTTCTAGATTTATTCAATTGTGATTAAAACATTGTATACTTTACAGCATGCAGACAGACATCTTAACTGATATTTATATTTCAATGTGATTACTACAATCGAGCATGTTACATAGATGCCAAATCAGGTATGCCTGGTAAGGACATTGGATAGTTACTCGGTCAGCTAACTTCAAGTATAGAATCCAAAACCCTATCACCATGTTGTACATTTCTAGCACTTGCTCATCCTAACTGAAGTTTTGCTCCCTTTAACACATATCTCAACTTTCTTCCCATTCTTAGCTTCTATGGCTGCCTTCTATTCTCTTGTTGTGAGTTCAGCTCTTGATAGATGCTATGAATAAGTGGAATCATACAGAATTTATCATTCTGTGTTTGACTTATTCTTTTGGTAAGGTGCCCTACAAGTTCATCCTCTTAATTTCAAATGAAGGATTGACTTCTTTTAATTAACATATTTGTATTCTTTTAGTGTTTCATATGAGTTAGCACTAAATAATATTCCACTGTGCATATGTCAACTTTCCTTCATCCATTCATTTATTTGTTAATAGAATTTAAAATTGTCTCCATGTCTTGAGTTTTGGGGGTATGGTTGCAGTGAATATGGGAATGAAGCTATCTCTTTAAGACAGTTATTCTATTTCCCTTGCATGAATACTCAGAAAGGAAAATTTCTATGTAATCTCTTTTTATTTTACTGAAGAACTTCCATTCTGTCTCCCTTAGTTTCTGTGCTAAGCATAATTTTAAATAATATTATAAGAAATAAATATAAGCAAATGTCTTTCTTTTAGTAGATGTCAGCAGTTAATGTCCATGATAAGAGTGGTATTTTCAGGAACTTCTGATGCAAACACTAGAGGTACCCAAGCTGGGTTCTGCTATCAAAGGATTCTGACATCTCATACCAGACAGATCAAGTCCCAGGTCCAAAGCGATTTTTATTTTGCCTTCTAAATTATTCAATCCATAAAAAAATTTTTCTTTTGCTATGGACTCTACCCCCTTATGATTACAGGTTATTTTTTAGACTTGATGTGGGCCAAAATATTTAACCAGCCATCATGTTTTGTTCTATGACTTCTTTATAATTTCTAAATGATAACAAAGGCACTCTTCTTTCTTACTTGGTAAACATATGAATGACAAAAGGATTGTTGAAGTTTCCAGCAATGTGCAAATTTCAGTAAAGAAGTACTCTGTATTTCCCATTTGAAATGTGAATATATGAATACCAAGAACAAGAGACAAAAAGCCTTCAGAACCCCCAAGATAACAATTAACAGAATAGAAGATGTGAGGCTCGGGAGTCCCCAGCATAATTCTCAAAGTACTCACCTGACCTTGTGGATTGTTGATTCTTAGTTTGATGCAAGTACTGTTTACTTGTGCAGAACAATCTGGAAACAAATACACTGAGATCAAGCCTCAGAATTGACATTGACACAGTGTTCTTGACTATGGAACAGGACACTCAAAAGAATGCATAGCCAACAACAGCAAGGCCAGACATAACAAGGAAGAAGCAAAGGTGAACAGCTCATGACCATGCTTCAACAGGGACATTCAACCTCCCTGAGATCCAGCAATAAGAGGGCTAAGAAGAGATGACCTTAAACTCCATCTCCTACTTTGCTGCAATAGAATAACTGCTGACTTTAGCAGCAAGAAAAATGAAGCTCTCTTTCAAATGGAAGAAAAAGGGAATAAGGAACTTTTTTTTTTTTAAAGTTAGAAACTCACAGGCAGTCCTGGGTATTAGAATAATTCAGATGATAGTTTGATGTAAAGGAGAGACTGGTGAGACAGGCTCGGCCTCAGGGACTAGACATATATAGATGAAGAAGAAGTAGTCAGAACGGGGAGCCAGCATGCAGAGAAATAATTACGCCACGGTGTGATAAGTGCTGTTGGGAGATAATTTCTTAAAGCAAGTTGTAATCCAAGGAAAAAGACCCCACTTCCTCAGGGAGGAAAGAGTGATTTCATACATGATGGCATACTTAACTTGGGCCTAGAAAAATGCTTTGCAATTTATGAAGAAAAGAAGAGAGTCATGGGCTTGTGAGGCAGAGATAAAACATGAACAAAGGCACAGAAAAGCATGAAAAGATGGTGCTTTGTATCAGAGTATTAAGCAGTTGGATAATACCTGGAGTATGGCATGGAGCATGGCTAGCTAGGAGTGCATTATAGGAGGCAGATGTGGTCATGTTAACTGGACTGGAAGAGTGTAGCTGAGGAAAGATGTGAAGTTTCCCACTTTCTTCAGAGATGAGACAACCTGAAAGAGAAACCAGCACAATGACTGTGTAGTGTGAAACAAGAAGAGGAAAAGGAAGAGGGGGATGGGGGGAGGGGAAAAGAGAGGGGGAGGGGGAGAAGGAGGGAAGGAAGGAAGGAAAAGGAAGGAAGGAAGGAAGGAAGGAAGGAAGGAAAGAGAGAGAGAGAGAGAAAGAAAGAAAGAAAGAAAGAAAGAAAGAAAGAAAGAAAGAAAGAAAGAAAGAAAGAAAGAAAGAAAAGAAAGAAGACAAAAAAAGAAAAAGAAAACTTCAATGTCCTGTAGACCTACTAGAGAGAAGACTTCATGGCTCAGCAAACCTGTACACAGATTTTTGTTTAAAAAAAGTAATCCTGTCTCTAATATATTATTGCTATTTTAAGCAGTTAGCTATTACTGGAAGATTTTAAACATTACCAGACACCTAAAATAGGAAAGAAATTACCATTTGATTCTATCCTCTAACATAGTCAAAGAGGCAATTTCAAAGATTTGTTTGAACTAAAAAATACTCATCTCTAAGTCTAGTTTCATATTTTTGCCTGTATAAATAGACTCTATGTAACTTCATTTTCACTTTGAGAAATGTGGCATAATTTTTAAAAATCTGTATATCTAAAGAGTTATTTCAACAGAAAAAATTCCTGCTGGTAGACATTTCTGGACTATGATAGGTCTTAAAATCGAATTAAAATATTTTTACAGTTTTCTAGGGATTTATTGTAGGATTTAATCAATCTTTGACATTTTTATAGATCTATGTATTTTCATTTGCTTATCTTATGCATTTGGATTATTATTGAAGGTAACCATGTTTTCATGCATAATATTTACTGGGGTCTACAGCATCAGTAGACTATACTAGGCATTGGGGATAGGACTAACAGAAAAGTTAGTCTTGAGTTCAGATGGTAAACAAAGGAAATTTATGATTATAAGAGAATGCTTTGTGAAATAAATCACCCAGGGTGATGGGAACTGCTGTTTAAGATTATTTTATGAATGGTGTCAGGAAAGACCTGACAACCTGGAGAGTAAAGAGATGAACTATGTGTCCCTCCTCAGCAGGACCATGTCAAGTAGACAAAAGACTTGGAATCTATTTGAACTTTATTTACCATCTATACTATGAAATAGATAACCAAGTCTTTGCATTTTCTAATAGAAGAATTTAATAAAAATATTTTTCATTAAAGAATTTAGCTAGCATCTAGCTCCTCTTCCTCCTCTGGCTCATCCTTTCTTTCTCTAATTCTTCTTTTTTCTTTTAACCTCATCTTTATTCTACTTTCTTCTTTTACCCCATCTTTGTTAATACTGGGTCATGGAACTCAGGATCTCATACATTTTAGAGATACACACTATCACTGAGCTATATTCCTAATCTTATTTAAAGTACAGACAAGGTTTCAGAAAGTTGTCCAAACCAGTCTAAAATGCGATCCTGCTGTTCTAGCCCCTAGTCTAGGTGTAGTTACAGGTCTGCTATTATTATTTTTTCTATCTTGAACATTTTATCACTGGGCAGCCTTAATTGGTTTGTAATACTGCCTTAAAGATTTTTTAATTGACGTCTATTTTTTTTTGTGACTGCACTATTAACTTTTTGTATCTGGAGTTTCTTGTGTGGTCTCTCAAAACAAGAAATAATTTTCTACTCACTCTCTTCTGTCTCCACTCGTTACCTTAATTTTGGCTTTTCTCTCCTAATTTATAACTTGATATCTTTTTACTCCATGCTGCAGTATAATTTTGGAACTCCAAGAGAATAATCAGTAGAAATAGCTGATGGTGTCACAAAACAAAAATGCTCTGTAGGAAGAAGCAAGAGTCTTGATGGTACTCCTTGGTCCCAAAATTAAATTGGAAGATCAGTAATTCTGAAGGATAGTCTAGACCTATGTCATTATTCCTTCATTCTTCTCAGAGGTTTACTTTTGTCTGTTTTGTTGCTACAAAATCTTTTCTCTCTTATTTTGAAGTGTCCTCTTACATGACATCTTGGGTCTAATCAAGGAAAAATTTAATACCATTCACTACCTTTCAATTACTTTGAGATTGCATAATGGCATTTCAAGTTCTCTTCTACCTCCTCCATTACAATGTCAGTGGGAGATTTCCCTGTGTAGATCAATTCCCCTTGTAGTTTCTGGATTCTGTCATATCTACAGAGCACCTTTTTTGAATGACCATTGTGGTAAATGCAGGCAAGAAATGTCCAAGTCAGAATTTGTATAACTAACTAGGAAGAGTTCTTGGATTTAAAATTTTAGCTCTTTATCTTCTTCCTGGATAATTTGCATACATGTCTTCATTTATCAAATTAAGATAATAGTCCTGAAATCAGAATACTGATCATGCAAAGAATTCTGCACATCAATGAAGTTCCATGCTCAGGACAGCCATGAGTGTGATGGTGAAGTCAACCATATTTCACCTACAGCAATAACAGAATTGGAAGAATATTTTTAAATTATTGATCATTAAATTATATAATTGAAAATTATCAGCATCTATTTTGTAGAGGTTTGTCTGGAAAACATGTCAAAATCAGATGAACTGCCATCAAGAAGCTATAAGATCATAAAAGATGTCATAGTTAGGCACAGGTGTCAACTTGACAGTTGAAGGTTTGAGCTCTGGGCACATTTGTAAAGAATTAATGGTTGAGTTAAACTCAGAGCAGGAGATTGTCTAGATGATAGGAAAGGCCCAACTCATGGTGGGTGGGATTAAACCTTAGAATAAAATACAGAGAGCTGGTTAAGAAAGTCGGCATCCTTGTTTATACTTGGCCAGACATGCTGGTCTGGCAAGTAAGATTATCCCTCTCTCAGCTATTATGTAGAGATAGTGTGGCCAGTTCCCTTGGCTTTGGTGTTGGTGCGTGCTGTCCCATCAAGCTGGACTACAGAGTGTAAACAGACTATCATAAAAAACTAAACCCCTTTTTCCCTTAAGCCATTTGAAGGTGATTTATCAGTAACCATCCAGGCAAACTGCAACAAAAGACATGGAAAGAAGTATTTCTAATACTAAGTGATAAGTTCAGTTAGAAGATGTGGAAACAGTCACATGGGAATATAACGTAGGATAATATCCTGCCCTCATTGAAAAGACCCAGAGATGACTGAATAATGAAGGATATTTGTAAAAAGTATAAGAAGGAGTAAGAGAAGCAGGTGAAATAGTAAAGTGTGTTCTATTCTGTGAGAAGAGAGAATATGCCAGTAGTAGACACAGAGGGAGATGAAAGTTCACATCAGGAGGCATAGGATGCAGCTCAAAGGCAGAGAAGAACACATGGCAGAGGCTGTGAAACAGGAGTATGGGTGAGGGTTTGCTTTGTAGTACCCTCCATGATCACGACAAGCTCCTAAAGGGACATTCTCCCATGTCATAGCTGACTAGATTTCCTTATTTCTTTTTGTTCTTTGTTCTTGGTGACACGCTTCACTCACCTTTTCAGCAGGTCAGAGTTTATATCAAAACATTATTGGTCCTCCATAGACTATCAACCTTGGAAGCCAGGGGAATGGTGTACCTTGACATAGCTGCTGAGAACAGCGCCTTCATGAACTCTTTAAGCCATCTGTCCTGTGGGCCAGCAAAACTCTATTTCAGTTTCCTGAACAATTTTATGGGTTTTAATTGTTTTGCTTTGTACATCACCAAGAGATATATTCATACTTAAAAATGTTTCCCAAATGTTCATGTATTAAGCTGTTTCCCCAATCTGACATTACAGGAAGGTGGTAGATACTTAAGAGGAGGGACTTATTGATCTGTGGGAGGACTTTAAAGAGAACTGTAGGATGCTAATCCCTTTTTCTCTCTTGAACTTAATGTTATGAAGTAATTAATTTTCCTCTGCCACATGCTGATGTCATGGTGTAAATGTCATGGTGTAATCTTCTCCGCCCCATCTACCAGACATAAAAACAATAGGTCTGTCCTATCATGGATACCATGGACTAGAATTCTCAAATTTGTGAGACAAAATCAACTATTTTTCTTTGTAAATTGGTTATTTCAGATATTGTGATAGTGATAGCTGATCAATCCATGGGGATTCTCCTTAAAAACAACTGTCCTAGTTCTTCTTGTCATAGAGTCACAAACAGAGGTCTCTAGAGACCCAATAAGGGTTATAAGATTAATTTTGTATTCTCGATATCTTTTAAGAATCTTTATCAAGTAAATTAGTTCATCTATGGCATCATGCTGTCTTTTACAAATGCGACTTTTATCAGTTACGTAATGCTGAATAGCTCTGAGTATGTAGGAGTACTGACAGGTTTCTGTAAGAATTGAATCACCTACCACAAACAGAAAACTTAAGGAAAATAGTTTTACATGTTAAAGATGATTTTTCTATGCAATAACAAGAGGGCTACACTTGATGAGATGGTTCATCAGTTAAACTTTTGGCCACATAAGTAAGAGGACCAGAATTCAAATCCTCAGTTCCTGTATAAAATGCTGAGTTGTCATCCTGTAATTCTACTTGCAAAAGGTGAAGAATGAGAATCTTCTGAGCAAACTGGTCAGCTACACAAACCCTGCCAGTGAGCTCCAGGTCTGATCAGAAACCCTGTCTCAATGAATAAAAAGTGAAAGAGTGAGTGAGGATGATTTTTAATGTCAATATTGGACTGACACATGCATGTGAACATATGCTAAGGAACACTTGTACACATATGTGCTCCCACTCACACACAAATGTGAGTATGATTACACTCATCCCTCCCTGTGCGCATATCTATGAAAAATGAAAGAAAGAGATTAGGGGATAATCAAACACTGTGGAGGTTTTGTCCACCTATTTGGTAACTCAACATCACAAAACAGAAACTGTGCTGAGTCATTGTTTTAATGTGAAAAACAAGAAGAGGGCAGAAGTTCTTTTTCTGTAAGAAGTATCGCGTTTTTATTGCAGAAGAGAATTTTATCCGTACATCTACATGCATCTCTCTTGATCCATAATCAAATCCCTTGGCTACTTTTCCAATAAGATGGCAAAGAGAACAGACTAGGTACCTTCTTAGATTACAGTGAGGAAATAGTTGGACAGCTGCCTGTCCGCTGTGGTTTCAGGATCATGAATAACTCTTCAAACAAATTTAAAAAACCTGCAGTGATTTGAGATTTGAAATGCACAGGGTATTAGTTAAGTTAGAATTTGTGACAAAGAATGAATTGCTTTCCTAATATATAGCTATAACTTATGTCATATTTTGAACATAAGCATATTAACTATTATTTGTGACTTATTTAAAATTCAAATATTTGCTCTATTTGTTAAATCTGGCAAACCTACATGAGGTCTTCATTTTGCGCATTGTAATGTCTGATAAGGTGTATTGTTTCTTTTGTATGCATTAGTTCATGTGTGTGAATAGGTACACATGAGTGTGCAGTTACACAGGCACATACATGTGTGTGTATATATATATATATATATATATATATATATGTATGAAGATAATATTACCTTTAATCTCATTTCTCAGGCATTGAGACAGTGTCTCTTATGGTATGGAAGTCACTAAGCAGGGTATGTTGATTGGTCAGAAGGCCTCAGGATCCACTTGTCTCTGCCTCCTAAGTGTTGGGCTTACAAATTTGAGCATCCATGCCCAACTTTCTTTTTTTAATGTGAGTTCTAGGTCTTCATGTTGGCAAAGTAAACACTTTCTGTTGTAGTCATGTGCCCAACCCAATTATCAAAATTTCCTAAGCTCTTAGTTTTAAGGATAATAGTGTAATTTGGTTAACATTTGTGTGTTAGGTTCTCTTCTGTTGCTCTGACATCCAGGTTGTCATCTTCTGGACTTCTGCCCGAGATAGTCTCACATGCTGGATTGTGACCCTGATTGTCATCTTCCTTTAAATATCTAGATGATCCTTTTCACTTTCCACTCCACCAGTCAGAGGCCTGGCGTGTTGTCACAATTCATACATTATCTCTCTCTCTCTCTCTCTCTCTCTCTCTCTCTCTCTCTCTCTCACACACACACACACACACACACACACAGTCACACTTCTTTATCTTTGTCTTCCCCAGTAAGCTTCAGAGTGACAAGAGAGAGAAATTAAACCCGAATTTGTTTACCTGGTGGAAGTTGACTATTGCGTCCATTGCCATTCTTTCCTTAAATATACTTATTTAATTTTCAGAAATGAAATTTCATTCAATTCTTCTTCCTAATAATGTTAAAATATCAACTAAAAGTTATTTCAAATTCAAAACTCTTACAAAATGAAATGCTTCTCAAAGCTTAGTGTTTGCAGTTCTCCTTGCTTCTACACTCTCCCAGGGCTGTGCAACCCAAAGACAGTCTTCCTCCATCCAGGCTGAGAATGGCTTGCTTAGTCTAGAAATGAAGACTAAGCCCCTTTTCTCCATGTCCTTATCAGCAGTGTAGCTCCCCAGTGTGGAAATGTCTATCATTGTTTGATAGGAAACCAATGAGGTTTTGAGTCAAAGAGAAAGAGTACACACTTGTGCCTAGGGAAAGAGGTCATGCAAACAAATTTAAAGGAATAGTGATATGAGAGCCTGAGAGGTGGTTGCCAGGACTGTAGTACCAAATACTCTCAGTTCCTTGTAATGGGAAGGAGAAGGAAGAGTTTTTTATCCTTCCCCATAAAAACATGCAGACATGCAGGTATCTTGCAAGTTTCAGGATTAAACAACTTCAACAAGGCCGCAAAACTGGAGGACAGCTCCAACCCAGAAGTAGCACTGCAGAAACTTCCCCATACTTCATGTGTTTAAGGCACAGTTTGCTTTTTGGGGCTTTTTCAAAGTAATTGGGTCATGCATGATGCCTGTTATGTTTAGATTCAGGTGTCAACTTGATAGTTGCAGACTTGTTTGAAGCACAATTGTGAAGAATCAATGGTTGGAGCAGGCCCCAGAATAAGGGAAAACCTGGCCCACAGTGGGTGGTTCTTTCCAGTGGAGGACTGTTAAAAAGGAAATGTAAGGAGGAAGGACTTGTTCTTCCCTTACCCTATGTTGACTTGCTGATGAGTTCACCTTTGAGTCTTCTTTGTTGCTGCTGCCACTACTGTCTCTATCCTTGACTGTCTCAGAATTTATTTTTATCTTGCCTCTGTTCCCACTGCCTTTGCTGCCTGGTGACATGTGAGTCCAGCATCTTTAACCCTCCAGTGAGACAGAGGTTTGAGACTTTCTTGGGATCCATTCACTTCATGAGACATTCTGGTCAAGAACAAAGCAGCTACGGGTGACTACTTTGAAAGTCACTACTTTTACTGTGAGTTGATTTGATAAAGATATATATTCTATTGATTCTGGTCTTCCAGAGAACCCTGACTAATACAATGGCTCAGACTTTATCAGATTCAAAATTCAATGAGCTACTAGTATCAGTAGAAACCAGTCTGACTGGAGGAAACAGGTTCCTACAGGTTGCATTTTAAGGTAGCTTTGTATTGTTTATGACCTTTCACTGTTTGCTTCCTACTTGTGTCAAAAGGTGACTAGTTTTGATTTACTAGACATTTTCCACCACAAGGTGTGGCTTCAAGGACAACCAACTAAAACCTCATGCCTCTTAGAGCATAACCCAAAATATATCATCCTTCCTCAAGTATTTCATTACCACGACAAACATCTGACAGGCAGAGAAGAGTCACATTGCCTCTATGATGTCACAGACTAAAGTCAACAAGAATGACTAAAGGTTGGATTGAGAAGATTATGTTCATCAGGCGTTCACAAAGGTATTAACGTAAAGAATAAAAGATGGAGATGGAACTCTGACAGTTGGTTTAAGCTATCAACTTACATTTCAGAGCTGAGTCCTTAGGCATACTTTAAGGAATTATTTAGTTAAAGGAGATCTCTGGAAAGTTTGTAAGAGATTGTCCTAATGGCATGATTGATATGGAAAGACCTAGCCTATAGTGTGAGGACTATTTTCTAGGCAGTTAGATATGAAGGATGAAGAGCTAGTTGGAATTTGATAGACCAGCACCAAGTAGACTGGTGAGCTGACGTGATTGAAAGCAAGTTAGAAAACAATATTGGTCCTTGCCTATCTGCTCTTACTGTGGATTTGATGTGACCAAATCCCTTGGTTTCTGCTACCAACTCTGCTATAGTCACAAGTAATTGCAACCTGAAACTTTAAGTATGAATACAAATCCACTGGTTCCACTAAATTGTTTGAGTCAAGTGTTTATTACAGCAGTGGAATATGAAATTAAAACAGGACATTCTTCATTATTTATTTATTCTAGATTGTCTTGATTATTTGGTCCTAAATATTAAGCTTAATATTAGCCTCTGCCTCCTAAGTACCAAGTATTATAGGAGCACCACACCTGGCTTGGTGCTGTTGTTGTACTTAATGGGAGCTGCTACTCAGCAAACAGTTGTGTGTCTGTTCTGTAAAGACAGAAGTACATTTTCCTCTGCATAGTAATATGTAATATGTCTTTCTTAAATCAATGCATAAATTAATTTCTAGCTGATTCCTTTCTGTCTCCCCAAGAAGAGAAGAAACTCATTGTCTGTTGTAGCAGAACTATGCCTGATGAAATTAGAAAGTACTTTCACAAATCACAAAGTAAAATTCATAAGTAAAACTACATTTATAGTACTTAATGTGCAAAATTCCACATGTCCCAAAAATCATTTCATACATTATAAGTTTAGCCAACTTAATGCTGACAAATGAATGTTTCATGAACATGAAATTTTATTTACACAATTTCTTAGTTTCCTATGTATGACTTCCCAAGTATTTTTAATTTTAACAACCTAGATTTCATCTAATTTTTCATAATGTTATAAAATATAATTTGCTTCCACAATGGTTCCTCTTTTATTTGTGAGCCTTTAATATGGCCAGCCTTATATATGCATATTCATGCATGAGATAAAGTTAATAAAAATTTAAAAAATTGTCTGTTAAATAGATACCTAATGGTCAAATTGTTAAATAAAAATATACATTTTTTAAAAATTCTGATCTGTTGTTCCAATAATGTAGATTAGATTATGCTTTCTTACATCCCAAACAAACATGACTAATATGGGTATTTTCATTTCTAATAGAATGATGAATGAAAAGCATCTTTTTACTATTTTTGATTTTATGTTTATTCTAGTCCTGTTGTCATAGTTAGGCACAGGTGTCAATTTGACTGTTGAAGTTTGATTCCCAGGCACTTTTGTAGAGAATTAATGGCTGAGTTAAGCCCAAAACAAAACTGCAAGCGATTGTCTAGCTGATGTGGAAGGCCCAGTCCGTGGTGGGTGGGACTAGGCCCTGAACGGGTGAATAAAATACTAATAGGGGGTTGGCCAGACATGCTGGTCTGGCAAGTAAGGATTGTCCATCTCTCAGCTGTTATGTGGTAATGGTGTGGCCAGTTTCCTCGCCCTTGTGTTGGTGAATGCTCTCCCATCTGTAACCGGACTATCAGTAAGAAAATAAATCCCGTGTTCCCTTAAGGCATTTGATGTCATTTATCAGCAACCATGCAGGCAGACTACAATACCCATATATATCTCATATGAATTAACTATCGTTATATTTTGCTTTACTTTTCAATTGTATCGTTTTTTGGGTCCACCTGCATACTCAATATGTTTTATAGTGGTTGGAAGCTCTTTTAAAAAGGATATGTGAAGGATATTGAAATACAACTATCTGATGCATAATGCTGAATCTTACACATGTAATGATGCTACTTCACTGTACTTTAAATGTGATTAAAAACACCAAGAACTTGAAAAGTGTTAATATCATTTTTCCTCCTAATCACTCTCAGAGCCCTACTCGGTCATTCTCCTTCACTTATTCATGACAGGGAAGAGGAAATGCACCTCATGTGGGGAAAGTGAAAGGAAAGAAAAAATGCAGGCTCTTGGACCTATGAGAAAGATGGCCTGCTGGTGCAGCTCCATGGTACACAGGAGCCATGTTTACTATAAGCTGCCAAGGCATTTTATCCTTTGATGCATTCTGTGAAAACCAAACATATTGCAATATTTTACTACAAAACATAAAATGGGTTATTCACCAAATATACAGATGATTGTGTCTAGAAAATTATAAAAATGTTGAATTTCCTGCAGGCACATAGATCAGTAGATGCATAACTATGTAGAACTAATGGTAAATATATATATATATATATGTATACATTGCTATATATATTTAATTTTAGGGATATATTTTCAGCACAAAAAATTGAGTAAGTTTGTGTACATTTTTTGTTAGTTTCTGAATAAGCTTCAAGCACTTGGCTGAATTTTGTGTGTCTTTGGTGTATGGATTACTTGGGAAATATTTAGTACTTCTCCTAAAGATAGTCTGGAGCTACATTGCTAGTTTTTGGTTTGGTCTATTATTTTTCATTCCCCTCTTTATTACCACATAGCATTATGGCGAACCTAGGGCTCCAGAGTGCTAGCATGACCTTTTGCATGATTATTAATGCCTTGTCTCAGTACCCTCAAACATGCCTTCCAGTAGCCAGTCAAAAATAAGCACTAGAGGCTGGAGAGATGGCTGAGGCACTAAAGCTTTGTAAGCAAAAGGACCTGAGTTTTGATCCCCAGATCCCGCGTTAAAATGCTGGTCTATTGGTGTGGCTTTTATTCGGCCCTGGAAGACAGAGCCAGGGAAACCTCAGAGCAATGCAGTAAGGAGGTACAACTCAAGATGATTTCCAAAGTCATCCTTGAGCTTATACAGGCACACACATGTATTCAAGTATACTCTTGTGAACCACCCTCCCCCCCCACCAAAACACTATGATTAATTCTCTAATTTAAAAACAAAATATCATTTCTGGGGCTGGAGAGATGGCTTAGGGGTTCAGACTCTGTCTTGCAAGCAGAAGGTCCTGAATTCAAATCCCAGGTCCCACATAAAAACTCCAGGTTGAAAAGGCCAGCCTGCACTTCTGATCCTAGTGGGCTGAACCTGGGAATCCCAGAGGGAAGCAATCATCCAGAATGATTTCCAAAGTCACCCTTTGTCCTTTACAGGGACACATGTGCCCTCTGATACACACACACACACACACACACACACACACACACACACACACACAAAGTGAATAAAGAAAATATTAAAAAATATCATTTCTAGTGTGTGAGAATTACATATTAGATACATGGTGACACAATTAGATGATTTGATCAATCAAAGTGTATATGGACCATATATACACATGAAAACCATGATACAAGCAGGCAGGTCTGAAGGAAGCTGGTCCACTACTTGTCAGCTGGACAGCCAGCTGCACTGTTTTGTTCTACTGTTTCATTCTCATCGAGAATTTAATGCAAACCGGGACACAGGTTGCAAAAGGAATTTTAATGAAACAAAGAAAAGCACCTGAAGAATAATAATAACCAATCACTGACCCTACAAGATACATATGGTTAGAAAGAAAGTACTTTTTTAAGATGAGCTTCCAAAGAAATCATTTTCTAAAGCAATAGAACCCAGAGATATCAGAACCACTGTTAAAATATTGGTTGTTTTAGGGCTTCCTGTGCTTTCTTGTTCTCAGGAGACGTTGGGAAGATATAAAAGTTTCATCTCATTGCTGTCCCTTATTAGAAATGAACAGATTGCAAGTCTTAGGGGAAGGAAAGGAACCACTGAAATGATCTGTATGCCAAGCTTTAAGACATCCAGATGTGCTCAAATATGGAATCATGAAGTAATATCAAACTACAAAATGATTAGGAGATTAAAAACATATTAATAGCAATGTGTGAGACTCAGGAAAGACTTAGGGATGAAAGGTTTGAGCAGTGGGTTAGCATACACAGGCCAGGCACCTCCACTGAAAGTCACACTTTCTTGGGAAAATGGATATGGCAAAGACCAAGTTCTGGAAAGCTTCTCTCTACATTTACTAACTTTTCTCATTTAATGATCATTATATTTTCCAAGAAATGATAAGAGTCATAATTGGAACAGGTGCTTAAGGTGTACTTGGTGCACATGGTGGCCATGCATACTACCCTAGCAATAGGAATGTTGAGGCAGGAGAATTGCTACTTCTAGGCCTGCCTGAGTTATATGGCAAACTTAAGTTCAAGGATAGTGTAGAATACACAGTGAGTCTCAAAACAAAATTATATATAGTCATTTATTTCAACCAACAGATGCTTATTGAGCAACTATTAAGTGATTATTGAAATGCATCATAAGTTACTCGCTTTTTCTGCTTATCATAATAATGTGTTGCATTGCACGTTATTCAAAACAAACCAATTCAATTTTATAACAAGTGTTAGAAAATATAGAGAAGAAAATTATGCCTGCTTCTGGCTTGTGAACAGTGTCTGTAATAAAAAAAGATCATATTCTCTTTGTTTGATTCATATCAACCCCTCTGTATATGAAGTTCTGTGAATTTCAGAATACAGAAGAAACATAGAGGAAAGGAGAAAAGAGAAAATAAAAAAAATAGGGTTTATTCTCTGAACCAATTTTCATGTAGATGGTTCTAATTAGAACTTAGGTTATAAAAGCCACAAATAGTGAGTAATCACTATTTGCTTTTCCTCCTTTGTCTTGCAGTGAATGTCATGTTCAATTTGATAGTGAAAATGATCCAAATAAGAGATCGATGTCCCTGTGGTGGACACTATTCGAGTAACATAGACCGTCTGAAATGAGACATAAACAAATCAGCTCCCTTTTTAATTTGCCATTAGAACCACTATGAGAAAGAGACATTTTAGGTTGTCATTCAGGGGCTCCTCTGTTCATAGTTCTAGACTAATTTAAAAGAGAAAGGATCCACTGCATAATGGACTTGATTCTGCAACTATCATACATTCAAAGCACAAATGAAATAATGGAACCTAGCTGGTCATGTAGGAATTTTAAAATCTCTATTGACCAAAAAAAAAAGGAGAAATATTAGCTGGTAAGAGCAATGTTTTAACCAGTCCCAAAGCTTTTATGTGGGAACAAAGGAGACACAGTCATTTGAAATGGGACTTTGTGTCAGTAAGTTTATTAAATAGAAACGCTGGCAATCTTGGGCAAAAGTAGACTGTCCATCCAATTAAATTACAGAATATTAAAAAGGTCAAAGCTATATAGAAATCCTCTAATTCATAGAAAACACTAAAATTCTGATTTCTCATACTCCTGACAAAGGTTGTAATTGCAATTTGAAAAGGGTAAAATATTTATCTAGTCCTTTGACAAAGATTGAAATGAGAATGTAGCTAGTCACACATGTAACCTCACAAATGTGAAGAATAATTTTTTAAAGGCTAAACCAACATCCTGTCTTTGGTCTTTGAGGGAAGGACTGCAAAAATTGTTATAAAATCATTTTATTTTAAATTTGGTAATATAACTCTAGTCACTAATAATGTCATATTGCAGAATCATTCATTCTTCATCAATGTGTCTGGAGCACTCTGTGGCTTCCTGCTATTATGTAGTCTACCTCGTGCGTGTTAAAGACATTCAAGGACAGACATCCATATGTGCATCAACTCTGTCTCAAAGATATGGGATGAAAACTGCCACGTGTGCACAATAGTGCGGAGACTTTGTTTGTAATAAACATTTAAAATGACTGACTTTCT